>QTSX02002962.1:0-231091 GCA_014839935.2 Entomophthora muscae
TAGTGATTATATAGCTATTGTGAATCAATGGATAGCAGGAACATGATTGGTGATCACACAGCTGGATGGAAGAGGGGGTGGCTTGATCCTGTTAGTGAGTCAAGCGCCAAATTGAGGTATCTACTGTGAGGGATCATCATTTGTTCATGTTGATTGATTTGGTAATTCAAGTTGACTTCTTAGTTTGGCTTCAAGTGACCGGGTAATTGGATTACGGGTCACAAACCCGCTTGGTTGGAACCTTGCTGGCAGGTTGAGCCTGCGGTTTTGACAGTTTCTAAAACTTATTATAATCTTAACAGGAGCAGGATTGCCAGTAGCTTGACAAGGAGAGTAAACTTTATTCCTTAGGAGTTCCAGGGCAACTGGACAACAACAATAGATAGAATACTCAGCTAAATCATCAATTGTGGAGTAAAGTTTCTCACAGGCAAAAATATTGTCTTGAAGGATAACTGTCTTGTCTTTGCTAGCAGAATATTTAGGAGGCTTCATAAACTGTTTTTCAACCAACACCATTTCATCATTAACTTTTTCTAATAATTCACCTATTTGGTTTGTATCATTATTTAATTCATATTTTTTTCTTCAACATTTTATTTTTTAAGCTAGAGCATCCAAAAGAGATGGCTTGAATATTATCACCAGCTAAGATTTCATTATATGGTGTAGCATAGATATCATAAAATTTGTACATAATATTGAATGTTTATTATAAACCAATCAAATAGTAATATTTATCAAGGAAATATTAAAAATACTCTTCTAATCTAAAAAAGTGATGGCTACAGATTTGGAGGCAATCAAGTTTTAAAAAAAATAATAAACCACATGGGCTTTATGATGAAAGCCACTGTAATTAAAATATATTTCCTTGGGAGGAATACCTCCCCCACCTGTAAACTCAAGCTTAGGAGAAAGAAGATGAAGCCAAAGAAATTTAACTTGGAAAGTGTGAAGAAAGAAAATGCAAATGTAGCAAGTTTTCAGTAAGATAAACAAGCTAACCACAAATGAATTTTAAGATGGGAAATTTTTTAGCCCCAAAAAACTCAAAAATAAGAGTATTAGAGTGTTTTGATATTCCACACACAACTATAATATTTTTAATTGGGGTTTACTAAAAGGAAAAAGTAAAAAAAGCAATCTAAAAAGCTGACAATTTCAAAGATGAAAAAATATCTTAGCCCCAAAAAAGCTCAAAATAAAAGTACTAGAGTGTTTTGATATTCTGCACAAAACTGTGACATTTTTAAATGAGGTTTACTAAGAGGAAAAGCAAAAAAAATTGTGATCTAAAAAGCTGACAATTTTAAAGTGAAAAAGGAAATAAAACACCTTGAGGCTTAACTTTTACTAACAAAATTGAAAGTGAGCATAAAAAGAAAACTGTTATTAATCCAAAGGAAAAAACTTAATTTTAATTAAAGGGTAAATATCTCCCATCACATAATTAAGTTACAGTTCAAAACACTAATGAGCACCAATGTTGTAAAATAGGACTATACTAACTAGCTAATTCTACAAACTGAGATTTATATTAACTAATATATATATAAAATATACTAATATCACTAAAATATTTAAGGCTTACTAAACACCAAATTCAAATGCTAAATAAAAGGCAATATCAAAGTATGTGTTAAGTGTAAGGTTAAAAGCTCTCTTTATTAAAACCTTATGAGTAGATAATAAGCCTAAGTATTTTATCTCCACCAGTTGAATCCAATTGAAATTGGGGAAACTAACTTAAGAAGTACATTTTCAAATTGTATCAATATAGTAATTCCAATTATTGCAATAGCAATTAGAGTTGAGTACTCAATATTGCAACAGATTAATTGGTAAATTGATGATGTACTGATGCCTTCAGTGCCCATAGCATACCTCTGATCAGTGAGGCATCTCTGTAATTTAATAGTGTTACCAACAGATGCAAGTTGGTAATCATTCAGATTAATAAGGGCATTGTTAAAAACCTCAGTGAAGGGTCTTTCCCTGGTGTTGGGAATGACCTGGCAAAGGAACTAGTGTATCAGTTGGTATAGGTGATCAAAAGGCGCACTGAAGTTGTGGCCAACTTTAAGGGTCTTAAATCTTGTGAAGCCATATGTTGTAAGCCTTGCAGGGCAGCCAAGGTTATCATATTTAAAGTGATGCTGGTAGATTGCCTTCTTCTTGTTGTTGCAGTTGAAGGAGTACCCATTGTGAAAAAAAACCAACACCATTCATCTTTGACATGATTGGGTATTTCTCAAGGAATCAGGTGGACACAGCAAAGGTGACATTGCAGTTGCAAATATTGTGAACAGTATTCACATCCTATAGCTCAATGTTTTCATCTGCAGGAGCACCTGACTCAAGTTTCTGATCCTCTTCCTCCTCAGGCTCTAAGGTGAGGTTGGAGTGGAGGTTAAAGTCAAAGAGCTTCTCCTGGAGATCAGAAGGGGAGTAGATGAAAGCATAGTGAAGAGGGGTGGGGCTGGTTTCCTAAGGTTCAGGGGAAGGCATGGGTGTCTTGGGGCGTTTTAGCCTTAGTATTCTGCTTCTTGGGGGGTAGATTTGGTCTTTTTGGTCTTGGTTAGATTGGGCTTGCTCTTGGAGGCCTTTTATTACAACTGAACCAATGAGGATTCAGTGTTTGGAATTGGGGAAGACAACAGTCCAATAGAAATGACATAATAATAAAAATAAGGTATTGTTTATTGAGGAATGTTGTGATTAATATACCATATGGGGAAAACCACAAGGCCACAAGGGGGTGGCATAGTGGGAAGTTCCATGTAAGATTCAAAGCTGAGGAATAACTTGTTTGGGGATCAGCAAGTCAAATAGTTAGCGCTCCTAATTAGGATGAAGTACCTGCTATTTGATATTGCCATCAGATTAGTCCATGTTGTTAGATACGTCAAGGGGCAACTCATTGAGCGCCCCCTGTGTATTGTAAGATACGTTAGCAGGCAAGTCTGGACGCTTGGTTGCAACACCCCCCCTGCCCCTGCTTATTGTCAGACACAAGACTATAGTCTGTGGAAGGTCTGGGAAGATCCACACAAACAGCCTTTGTGTGGGGATGGCGCGGCAGGGGCGCAAGCAATTGTGGTGAAGCTTCTTGGTATTCCCTTGGTCATCTTTGAGTTGATAGGTATGATTTTCATAGACAGCAGCTATCTTGAAGGGCCCTAGGTGGTTGGGCTTCAACATGGCAGAATTGGGGTTGAGGGTGTAGACAGGATCACCTACAGCGTACCTGGCTTTGAGGTGCTTTGCCCCCCTTCAATTTGCTTGTGTTCAATTTCCCAAGCTTTGGCACGCCATTGGTCTAGGAATGGGGTTGTTACTAGGGGAGGCTTTTTGGGAACTATGGACTGTAGCTTTCCCTGTTCAACTCCTGTCAGACTGTCAGGCGTCCCAAAGGCCAGGATGCTGGGGCTGAATCCTGTGCCCCTGTTGACTCTTGCTTGTAGGATAAGTAGAGCGGTAGGCAGGTGTTCAGTCCATGCAGTGTTGGGGTGCTCTTGTGAGAGCTTGGCAATCAGTTGAACCAGTGAGCCATTTAACTTTTCTACACGCCCATTGGCTTGTGGATGATAGGAGGTTGTAACTATACATTGGAGTGTGTTCTTGGTGCAGCATGCCTTCATGACGTGTCAATCAAGTTTGGGGCCGCCATCTGTGATGAGACGTTTGGGTTGCCCAAAGAAGGCCATAATTTTTTGCCAATGAAGCAGGTGATGGTGGTGACAGTGTGGTTAGTTGTTGCCCAGGCCACTGGCCAGCAAGTGAAGTAGTTGATGGCAGTGATAATGTACTTCTTACCCAGTCTGTCTTTGGGGAGTGGCCCCACAATGTCAAGAGCCCACTGCTTGAAGGATTCCATGGCCTTGATGGGGAAGACAGACTTGGGGGTGCAGGTTTGGATGTATTCTTTTTGCACAGCACGCACATTTTGGGGAGATCCAAGATGTCTTGACGCATGCGCGGCCACCAAACCTTCTGTTTCATGATCTTGAAGAGGTTACGCCCTCTAATGTGACCCAGGGTTTGGTGGTAGTGCAATATTGTGTCACCTCGTTGCATGGTGGGAATGTAAGGCGTCTTCTCACTTGTCTCTGCCCAACTGCAGACATTACCAGTATTGGTGGTGAACTGACTTTTTTTGTACTTCAACTTGGAGAGGGTTACCAAGTTAAGGCCTTTGTAGCAAGTTGCCCCAGGGAGTAGGTAGAGCATGGGTCAATCCAGGTCCAAATCATCTTCCCCAGTGATGGACACTACATAGAGTTGTGAGAGGACGTCAGCTGTGACAAGATCCTTCCCAGGCTTGTACTTGATGAGTAAATGGTAAGGGGATACACACTCAACCCAGCCTGCTTGGCGGCGTGTCAAGTGGGACTGTGTGTTAAATTACTGGTGCAACTTGTGGTCCGTCAGGACGCGGGGTGGAAAAATGGCCCCCTCCAGGTAACAGCGCCACTTCTTAATGCAGTGCACAATTGCCGCCAATTCTGTATCATTAATGGGATAGTGTTGTTCTGAGTTGGTAAGTTTCCTGGACTTGTATACCACAGGGAGGAAGACACCATCATCAGTTTCCACCCTTAGCACGCCCCCTATGGCCCTGTCAGAGGCATTGGTCTTGAGTTTATACTGGCGGTTTTAACTGGGGAACTGCAGTACTGGTGCTGTTGTGAGCCTTTGCTTAAACATCTCAAAGGCTAGATCTCTGACAGGGGTCCAATGGAAGCACTGTATGGTGTTAAGGAGCTCAGTGAGAGGTGCAATTAGTTCCCTGCAATTGGGAATGAACTTGCGCATGTAGGCAACCATGCCTAAGAATGTCCGCACCTGGCCCACATCAGTGGGGGAGGTATGTTGGTGATTGCCTTAATTTTGACCGGTTTGGGATTTATCCCTTGGGCAGAGATGGTGTGCCCAAGGAATAGCAGCTCCAACTTGAGGAACTTGCATTTGGAGGGTTTAGCTTTTAGCTGGTTTTTCTGAAGGGTGTCAAGGACAGCACAGAGGTGTTGGAGGTGCGTGGTTTAATCTTGACTGAAGACAATAATAATGTCAAGGTACACAACCACACATTTCCCAATCCATTAATTAAATGCTTTGTTCATCAACATGGCAAAGGTGGAAGGAGAGTTGGTCATTCCAAAGTTCATGACCTGACACTCAAACAACCCGTAGCGTGTGTGGAAGGCAGTTTTTGCCTCATCCCCTGGTGCAATGCGGATCTGGTTGTACCCTGCAGTGAGATCAATCTTGCTAAAGACCTTAGCACCTGCAAGTGTATCAAAAAGGTTGTCAATCAGTGGCAGGAGTACTTATTCTTAACTGTCACCTCATTTAGGGCGCGGTAGTCTGTGACCAAGTAAAGGGGCCCGTTCTTCTTGGCTACAAAGAAGACAGCCGCCCTGTATGGGGAGAGCAAGGGGCAAATGAAGCCCTTATCAAGCGCGTCCACAAGGTGCTGGCAGAGGGTCTCATATTCCTTTGATGTAAGATGATACAAGGGGCATGTCTCAGTTAGCAACCCTTGGAGTTTTACAGCGTGCTGGATCTCTCAAGGGGGAGGTAGTTGGTCCAGTGTTTTGCTGAAGACGTCCTTGTACTCCTTGAGAGGTGCAGCAAGCGCTGGTGGGGGTGAAGTGGCCAAGGGAGGGACTGCAGATGGTTCAGCGCAGATAACTTCAACTGAACATTGGTTCAAGTCTAGTTTCCCCCCTTGAAGTTGTACAAGCCTGTCTCTGTTATCCTAACAAACACAGTATTGTGGAGTAACTTGCTCATCTCAACAGGATAAATCTGGAAGCCTACCCCATTTCTATTAAGTGTGATAACAGATGTAGCCCAGTCAATATAGGGACGGTTGTGCCGGAGCCAGTTGAGACCAGCAATTATGTTGTGGCTGAGCCCTGTCATGATTGGCCCAGAGAGCTTAACCTGGACGTTCCCTATTCTCACAGAGAAGGGTACCGTCTTTTGGGTGATTGCAACTCTGCAGGAGTCAGCTACTTGTACTGATTTGAACCTTTTGGACACTTGGTCCAATTGCTGAGAGTTGGTAAACGCCTGGTCCACCATAGTGTGGTTGGCCCCGGTATCTACCAGTAATTTTTGGGTGTTCTCACGGAAACAGAAGGGATAGGCTAAGTGGGTTACTTTATTTAGAGAGTGGCTTGCTTATAGTGTGGGGTTGTCATTGTGGACTTGGAAGATGTCCAGGGTTTTGACTTCATGGATGTTGTAGTTACAGAGGTTTTTTGCAAGCAGGGATTGAGAGGATGGGTCAGGTGGGGTTGTAGGGCCTCTTGTTGCTACAACCCCCAGGCTTTTCCCTGATCTTCAATTTGCGCTAGCTGGAGCTCCCCCTTGTGGGGGCATTTAGTCCCATTATCCTGCTGACGGGGCTGGCGGCAGCCCACTTGATTGTGGCCACCTCCAGGTGTTGTAAGAGGTTGGGATGGGGCGTCACTGGTACGGTGGAAGCCCATTGAGGCCTGGTTGTTAGCCTCCACAATGGCCTTGTAGAAGTCATTGATGGAGGTGCAGCAGCCTACAGGGACCCACTTACAGATATGGGGTTTTAACCCATTGATGATGAGAGTGAGTAGCATTGCATTTCTGTCAGTCACAGCTTTGGGGGCAGCAGCAAGAGCTTGTTGCCAGGCAGCAAGGTACTCAGGAACAGACCCAGTTTGTTTGATTGCTAGAAGAGGAGTTCTCATGATAATGGGGAAGAAATTTTTGCTGTAGCGGGACTTGGCAGCGTCTTGGAATGCCGCCCAGGTAACGTCAAGTTCCTGACTGGCCCAGTTGGTGAACCACACGGCGGCAGGCCCCGTGAGGCAGCCAGACGCAGTGGCGACCCAC
Source organism: Entomophthora muscae (assembly GCA_014839935.2). Lineage (NCBI taxonomy): Eukaryota > Fungi > Entomophthoromycota > Entomophthoromycetes > Entomophthorales > Entomophthoraceae > Entomophthora > Entomophthora muscae. The sequence goes on from QTSX02002962.1 coordinate 6,883, forward strand.
ATGGGCTCAGGAACCTGAAAGATATGGAGGGGTTTTTGGTAGATTGGAGCCAACTGACAATGTCAGCCCCTTTGACACTACCAGCAAAGGATTCTAGCTGAAGGTTGAGCATGTAATGTGACAGGTCTGACTGAGGCAGGGTGACGCTGGCGTCACCCTGCCCAAGGCGGAGCCAATTTTACACACTTGTGAGGACTAGCTGGTCTTGATAGATGACGTACCCGTTGGGGATGTCCCTCTTGGGTATTGGCAGGAAAGTTTCTTGTTGGGGAGTAGCCATACAGCCCGTACTCTGTCCTTTCTTGGGGGAATTTTGTTTTAGGTAGGTTGTCAACCTACTGCTGCTACCACTGTTGCAACTGAACCAATGAGGATTCAGTGTTTGGAATTGGGGAAGACAACAGTCTAATAGAAAGGACAGAATAATAAGAATAAGGTAATGTTTATTGAGGAATATTGTGATTAATATACCATATGGGGAAAACCACAAGGCCACAAGGGGGTGGCATAGTGGGAAATTCCATGTAAGATTCAAAGCTGAGGAATAACTTGTGCAGGGATCAGCAATTTAAATTAGTAGCCCTCCTAATTAGGATGAAGTACCTGCTATTTGATATTGCCATCAGATTGGTCCATGTTGTTAGATACGTCAAGGGGCAACTCATCAAGCGCCCCCTGTCTATTGTAAGATGTGTTAGCAGGCAAGTCTGGAAGCTTGGTTGCAACACTTTGATACAGCTTTGGGATTATACTTAGAAGGCATCTAAAAGGAAATTAGTATCAAAATATAAGGAATTTGGGAGTAGTTTTTAAAGTAAAAAAAGTGTTTTTAATATAAAAGTATAACATAATTCTACATAGAATTGTAAAGAAAGCCCAAATATATATATAGTATAAAAATATGCTTTAAATTCAGAACCTGAACATAAAAATGTGGAATTGTTAAATCCTTGGTTCAAATTTTTAATCACTTTTGCGGGCAACTCAGCTGAGTGAAAAATAAAATATTTAATAAAATCAACCATTTAATTTGACTTTTTTGGTTTAATTAAATTGGCAAATTTTGAATCTCTTGAGCAGATAAATCAACTAAAAAAAGACAAAACACAACAAACAAATGCAGGATACATGAATCAGAAATGTAGGATTCTAATGTACAAATTGAGATTTCCTGTATTTCAAACAAATCAAACACATCTTTTTAAACATAACAAATCTGAAATTGCAGGATTGTCAAATCCAAGAACCAAATTTCAAATCAAAAATGAGGTGAATTTGAAATAAATATAATTTATGGGTGTCTCAAAAAGGATGCTAAAGGATCTAGAGTGGATTTGTGCTAATTCTTTTAGGAATCATAGGCATTCTCAAAAATCACCCTATTCCATTTTAGGGCGGCTAAAATTTAGATGCTTGATTACAATAGAGTTTAAAAAATGCTAATATTAAAGTAGAATTATATATTATAATCTATCTTATCATGTTGTCTTATCCTTGATGTGTTTATAGTCCATGTGCTGTTGATAATGTGCTTGCAATTAATTGAATAGTTTCACCTCCATTTGCCTTGGCAATAGGAAATCAAGTTGCCTCTGCAACCACAGCTGGTCTCAGGGAGGCAACTTGATTTCCTATTGCCAAGGCAACTGGAGGTGAAGCTATCCAATTAATTGCAAGCACATTATCAACAGCAAATAAACCATCATAACATCAAGGAAAAGACAACGTGATAAGATAGATTGTAATATATAATTCTATTTTATTATTAGCATTTTTTAAAATCTACTGTAATCAAGTATCCTTAATAGCAATACATGAATACATAGTGTAGTAAACTGATGGTTTATCTTTCCCCCTCCTTTCTTCCTTGAAAAGAAGTTTGTTTGGCCCCTGGCATAGCCAAGAGCCAAAAATCTTTTAAAAAATTCTGCATTATCAGGAGGATGGCTCACATAGCATTGAATGGGTTTGTGTTTGCTATATTAGTGATTTGTGGTGCACAATATTGTGGAATTTCCAGGTTTAGAAAGTTTTACATTTTAGTTAAGTTTTATGTCTAATTATGTTTATTGAAATTGAATTTTTATTTTTATTTTAGTTGTGGTGGAGCTTCTTGATTTGGGTTGGTGTTTCCTAGTGTGCTTACTGTATTTCACAAGTGACAAACTCCTGTTGACCATGCTCATAGGAAAACCTCAACTACAGGATTTGAACCCTGATACCCTGCAGGCTGCCAGCCTTCAGATTTTGGACTTAAACTGGAGCAGGATTTGACTTCAGGGAATCCCCTAAAGCTTGATCAACCAAAATCACCTACATTAACACTCCCCACACTAAAGGTTCCTGTTAACCCAATCAATCAGTGGGTGGGCCAAGCCATAAATCCCAAAATAACTTGGGCCACCACAGAAGGGGAAACAAAGAAACTCCCTATAGAGCACAGGCCGCCCAGAGATGACCAACCCCACAACCTGAAAAGGAAATTTGAGTGTTCTCAGCTCAAACTAGCCAATTAATTAACTCCCGCAAAAGATGCCACCAAGGACTAGAAAAACCTGGTAGACAGTAGCACCTGGGCCAAAGAAATTTTTAAAAGTTTACCCATGGCAGATGGGCATACTTATACCCTGGACTTCCAGGAAGTTGCCCATTGTCATTCTTGCAATAAAGTGACATGAACCTTTGGTTCAACCAGGCTATTCCATATTTGATTTTAGTTCTATTTCATTTTCAGTCTACTTCTCACGGTTTTGTACCTCACATCCACCAACCCCAAGAAACTGCTGACCAGCCGCCCAAATCTTATTGTCCACCAGGATCTCCCTTTAGCCCAGTACATTTCACTGAATACCCACCCAACCCTACGTATTCAGAATTCACCCTAGAGGAAATCCTAATCTACAACCCAGAGGCTAGAACTAGAGAGACAGAAACCGTTTAGAGAGAGGGCACCAAAATCATCATACCACCTCTGCTATTCCACGACAAGTACAACTACCTGCCCGCATATTTGGTTCCAATGACACCACCTCTCACCCTGCGGCCCAACTGCCCACAATAATCCGTTGCAACCAGTGAATCCACTTTCACTCAGATATTTGGAGTGATGTATATCACTCTTACTAGCTTGATTGATTTGATGATACCTGCAAGCGGGCCTTGGGCCCTCCTGGGCAAATCATTATCTTATATTGTAAAGTTAGCAACAATCTTGTGGTGGGGCCTTCCTGCTGGGCCTGTGGGCCGTCCACCTGCAAGTTCCCAAGAACCCTCTACAGGATAGATCCCTGACACTGTACATTAAATTTGGATTCCATTTGCGGCAATTAATATCTGAGTTTACTGGTGGTATTCAAAAGTGCTTTGAAATTTGATTCATGGATTTGACAATCCTGCAATTCCAAAAAACCATAGTAAACTTAATGAAAATGGTTGATGGATTTGAATGCTTCAAGACTGATTCCAGTTAATTCATTTTGTCCATTGGAAATATGCAATTCAACTTGAACTTTGCAAAGTGTCTATGAGTTCCCGCATTTTTAAAAATTCAAATAAATACTCAAAAAAACCTATTTAATTAAAAAAGGCCATCCTGCAAAAGTGATTTGAAATTTGGACCAAGGATTTGACAATCCCGCATTTTTATGTTCAGGTTCTGAATTTACAGTAGTGGTATTTATAATAAAAATATTTTTTATTAGTGGCTCAATTATGCAAAACTTTGAGTTTTGCATGAAAACTTGCAGTCACAATGGTGTATTTAGGATGCCGTAATTGAGATTCTGTAGCTCAAAAAACATAAAGATTTTACATATTTTTTATTTTAAAATAAGATATCCACAATAGATCTACCACAACTGTGATAAAGAGTAAAGCTTTAATTTCTTGAAAACTTGCTTATACAACTGTGGTTAAAAGTACCAAGCTGTTTAGAGTAGATTAAAATACATATTTGCAAAGTTTTATAGGTTCTCTTACGTTTTTTAAGTGGGTTTTTGCGTGAAAGATTGCTTTTCAAAAGTAGAAACCAAGAATCACAATTGAGGAATTGATATAGCACAGTGTGACATCATATGTAATTTCTCCTTATTTTCTTTTATCCATTATGTGTATCAAATCAATTGGGTGATATGAAGCCCAGTGGAATTTGAAATGACATAAATCAAAATGGCGTAACTAACACTAAATATTAAAGCCGCTAATAAAATATTATTTTGAAAAGAACCCATATATGGTATCATTGTATAGAAAATTTATTAAATCATATAGAAAAAGTGTTTTTTTACCCAGTAATGATAATCAATAGTAGGATTACCTTAGTGGTGTTGTTTTAGGTTGTTCTTATTATAAGTGTTGTTGCAACATCTTTGATTACTCCCTCTTGGGGAATTAAAGCCTCAAGTAAATCACTGAGCAGTGCACCAAATGGTTCACTGCCCAGCCAATAAAATGATGGCACCATTATAAGTTAACCATTTATGACGGAGATCACTCAATCCAGGTCCTAAATGGAACACAACTTGATTAAGCCTCATAACTCAAGAGGAACATTACTCAGATAAGCCCCATGACCTCCATGACGTACATGGACAACATGTGGCTTATCATGATACTATTATTAGCATATATTCATATCCAATAAAGTATCATTCTCTTCTTAATCTTCCCCTTTATTTTGTTTATTATACTTTCCAGAAGTATAAACTTGACAGTGGTAGCACAGGTAGGTTATCCATACCTACCCAACTCAAAGGAAAAATTCCTCCCAAGAAAAGAACCCAAGCAACGTCACTCCCTAACAGTTGGAGAGATTACAAAGTAGGACAAGACATCCCCCCTGTACTTGTCATCTAGAATAATCTCCTTATACCCATCAACCAGTACAACGCTCTCAAAACCCTCAGACTGTTCCCTACCACGCCAGCTACAACAGCGTCTGCGCAACCTGAGATACCCAATATTGTGTTTCAGTGCTTACGTACCGCTGAGATTGGCGCCTTTGCAGGACTACGCCGTGAGAACCCCTCTCTTTGGATCAACAGTACTGAGAGCAAGTTTGAACAAGTGGAGTACCCCCAAAGACTCTGGGTTAGCAAAATTGCCCTCCGTGTCACAGGGACTGCCTCATGCTTTGTTACCAAATAGCTAGCTCAACACCCTGACCAGAAGGAAAAATGGGAACTATTCAAAGCCGCATTCCTCAAAAAGTTCTCCATGAAAGATCTAGACGTAGTGATCATGACCAAACTCTGAACCTTCAAAATGACAGGAAGCATCAAGGAATACATTGCCGCATATAAAAGACTACATGATTGTGCGCCCAACACCATCAATTTTGATGAACCTGGACCACACCTGGACTTCTACAATGACCTTCCTACACATCAGACGTCAGTTTGACATGACCTGCTGCAAGAACCTTGAGGATGTATTCCTAGAAGGAAAACACGCAGCTCAGAAGTCTGAATATCTACACGCCTCCAACAAACGCAAGGAAAACCCTGCAGTTAAGAGAGAGCCTCGCCCCAACAAGCAAAACAACTGAGCCAACAATACCCAGCCTTGAAATGGGAATTTCACTGCACAAGTCAACCAGGCCAGCACTGAACATACCAACAAGGAAGGAAAATCTCAGGGGAGTGCTTAGGCGAGCCGCCCTCCCCCTCTTCACAAGACTTGTACAGAGAACAGGATGTGGACTCAATTACCATTATCCAGGTTTCCTCCAGCAACCCTCTACTGTTTGCCGCCCAATCTGGAAATAAACTCCTTACCTATCCTTTCCATTTTTTCAGATACCAGGGCACAGCACTATTTGACACTGGAGCCAACCAATCACTTATTAACAAGAGTTTTGCAGACCTCATGAAGTTACCTACCATTCAAAGTAACATCAAGAGAGTCATCATGGCAGACAACTGAAGCACACCAGTTACTCACAAGACCAGACCTTTCCGGGCCCAAATTAGAGACGTCTAAACAACAATTAGTGGCCCCATCATTCCAATCCCCAAATACAATATCATACTTGGATTAGATTGGATGCAAAAGACAAAGCCTCACATAGACTGGGACAGTGCCACCCTCACTATCCAGTGAGGAGAAGTCCACCATCATGTGTACCTGACACACCTTGACACCCTCATGAGGGACCACATATTTGTAAAGATCATGGAAACAGAAAAAGAAACTGACATCAGCAAAATCAATTGGAGCACATGTATGTATGAAGTCATCCACTTCAAAAACACAGAAATCCAACACAAACAGAACCCAAATAGAGACCAGCTAGTCAATGAGTTTCCCTCTGTATTCCAAGAATCACCAACTGGGCTGCCCCCTGATTGGGGTATACAACATGAGATTGACCTAAAAGGTAGCGTACCTAAGGCGCAATCCATCTACTGCCTCACATCACAAGAAGACAAAGCTCTGAAAGCCTACCTTGACAAAGCACTCAAGAAAGTCCTCATCAGACCTTCAAAGTCACCCTTTGGTGCCGCTGTCTTCTTTGTGGCAAAGAAAGATGGAGGCCTCCACCTGTTCACAGACTACAGGGCCCTAAACAAGGTCACAATAAAGACCAGGTATCACCAGCCCCTAATCAATGACCTTTTTGATGCCCTGGGGAGGTCCCAAATCTTCACAAAAAATGATTTGACAGCAGGATATTACCAAATTTGCGTGAAACCTGAAGATATTCTAAAGACCGCATTTCAAACTAAATACGGGTCCTTTGAGTGTGTTGTCCTCAATTTTGTCATGAAAAACGCTCCCAGTACCTTTGTAACCTTCATGAATGAAGTATTCAAGGAACACATTGGGAAAAGAGCAATCATCTACCTGGACAACATCATCATTCACAGTCCCAACCAGCAACAACACTGGGAAGACGTCCGCGCAGTCCTCTGTACCCTGCAAGAAAACCAACTAATTGCCAAACTGTCCAAATGTGAGTTCTTCTCAACTGAACTCCCCCTCCTTGGTCATATCATTAGCAAGGAAAGTATCAAACCCAATCCAGACAAAATACGCACTATAACAGAGATGCCAGTCCCAAGAAACAAGAGCAAACTCCGCACTTTCCTTGGAATGGTAGCCTATGTATGTGGTTCATCCCTGACTGGGGCGCCCTAAAAGCTCCCCTATCAGCCATCACTGGAAAAACAACCAAGTTTGTCTGGACACTTTTACAAGATCAACATTTCTGCCAGCTGAAAGAGCGCAAGGTTACTGCCCCCATCTTTCAATACTCAAACTGTGAGGGTATCTATGAGCTAGAAACAGACGCCTCCAATTATGCCATAGGTGGAGTCCTCCATATCTAAATGGCCCAGAAAGACTTCCTCCCTGTGGCATATGAATCCAGGAAGCTGTTGGACGGCAATCAAAGATACTCTATACACAATAAGGAGTTGATTGCCATCATACACTGCCTCATGAAGTGGCAATGTTATCTAGAAGGAGCCTAGACGTTCAAGGTACTCACTGACTACAAGTTGTTGATATTCTTTAAAACACAAAAACACCTGTCAAGAATACAAGCCAAATGGATGAGTCTCATACAGAGATACCACATGAAAATTGAATACAAGCCAGGAAGAGAGATGCTTACTGCAGACGCCCTATCAAGGCTATACAATAAACACATCCTCTGCACTGATGGCAACCCCAACTGGCCCATGTTAATCATGGGGAATCTATAGGAAGGGTTCCCACCTGGCACACCAATGGACATCTAAGAGAAAGTCCTCAATAACAAACATCTGTTCAAAAACGTATATGGTACCCTCCACTAAATCCTTTTAAATGGTGACACTGTACCCTACGTTCCATCAACACAAAAGATTGACATAATCCTCTGTTATCACAGAGATTTGGGACACACCCATAGCAGAAACTTGCATGAATACCTCAAGACCTGCTACTGGTGGCCCAACATGTTAGATGATATCAGAGAAGTACTGGAACAATGTGAGGTCTGTGAAAAGTATGCCCAAACCAAAGTTCCACCCAAGTCTTTAGTACCTGTATCCATCACACAGCCCTTCAAGGTATGGTTGTTAGATATTGTGGGACCTATGCCTGGTGAAAGCAAAGGCAAGAAGTACATCATCACAGTCATTGACTATGCAACCAGATGGCCCGTAGCACAAGCCACAAAAGAACACAAAGGCAATGACGTGAGATAATTCATTGGCAAGGAGATCATAGAAAAGTTTGGAAAACCCAAACTCCTAATCACAGACAGAGAAACTGAACTTAAAGCTATTGACACTAACATCTATCTTGCCAAAAATGGGATAAAACACATCACAGCCAGCCCATATCACCCACAAGCAAATGGATGTGTAGAACAACTAAACAGCTCTCTAGTGGAAGCCCTCAGTAAATTATCTGCCAATAATCCAAAAGCCTTTGTTGGCATGCTACCAACCGCCCTTATGGTCTGCAGAACACAAGTCAACCGCAATACGGGCAAAAGCTCTTACAAACTTGTCTATGGTCAGAAACTCTCACTTGTCAGTACAACCACGTGACCACAACTGCCACTTCCAAAGAAGATACCAGACAGTAATGACCCAAAATTACTACAAGCCAGAAAAGACCAAGAGGCAATGGAACAACAAAGGGTTCAGCGGGAAGCAATCCCATTGCAACAAGAAAGGTTCCAAGTCAGAGACAAGATCTGGGTTGTCAACCACAACCAACACAAATTAGACCCAGGGTTACATGGACCAGGCATTGTCATGGAAGTGAAGCCCAATAACACCTACCTCATCAAAGGGATTGGAGCTTGAACCAAACTAAAATGTATGCATCATGATTGGCTCCGTTTATGTAAGGCAAGAGCAGCCCAATGAAATTCAAGACTCCCTGTTCCTAACGCCAAACTGGATCAGTACCAAGCCTGTATACCAGATACCCTCAAGAAGATTCTCAAGGCTCCGCCTTCCAGCACCCCAGGGGGAGATGTTGTAACATCTTTGATTACTCCCTCTCGGGGAATTAACACCCCAAGTAAATCACCAAGCGGTGCACCAAGTGGTTCACTGCCCAGCCAATAAACTGGTGGCACCATTATCAGTTAACCATCTATGACAGGGATCACTCAATCCAGGTCCTAAATGGAACACAACTTGATTAAGCCTTGTAACTCAAGAGGAACATTACTCAGATAAGACCCATGACCTCCATGACGTACATGGACAACATATGGCTTATCATGATACTATTTATTAGCCTATATTCATATCCAATAAAGTATCATTCTCTTCTTAATCTTCCCCTTTATTTTGTTTATTATACTTCCCAGAAGTATAAACTCAACAGTGTCTTGGATTAATACTATAGGAATATCTTCTGACACTATTAAAAAAGGCTTTGATTTAGTGTGGGCATAGATTTATTTTATTTTGTGATGAATAGCATAAATCAAAAGGGCGTAAACACACCCCACACTAAGTAATTTTGTGTGTAAATAAAGTTAACAAAATAAGCTTTAATTAATTTGACTTGCAAAAACAAAATTGGGATGCCATGTTTTTGAGATGCCGTAATACAAATTTATAAGTGAACTTTAACTATTTTAATACATTTTTTCTGATTTAAAATTACTAACAAAAAATAACATCTCAAATTAAATTTTATATTTCATATTTTTAGATGCTGTTTTTGAGATGGCTAGCCTACCAAGTAAGTTGTTAAGCTGAAATTATAAGTAGGTTACCTTAACACCCATTATTATTTTTTACTTCAATCTTTCTCAAATTTGTTAAAATTTCTAAATCTTTACCTTTTTCTTTCAATAAATACACATATTTTCAGAAATCCTGAACAATGTGGTAGACTTGACCATCATTCCTCTGTTCCATAGGCTGAAATTTTCTAGGCAGCACTCCACCATTGATCTTATCAAATTACTGATATGATTTGACTGACAGATTTGGGTGATTGGAATGTGTACATTACTCTGAATCATGATCTATGTATTAACGCAAATAATCTGATTGACTGATATCAATATAATATAGATTACAGATCTGGGAATATGATGGAATATTCTCACAGAATGTGTCAAGATTTTGGGTTCTTAAGGAAGAAGGAATATTTTTATTATAGTATTTTAAAAAAAATTTATTTTGATAGAAATGAATCTGTATGAAGACAGATGTGCTTCCAATTTGTTTTTGTTAATGCAGCAACTGGTGGGTTAGTTGTTGCTGGAGCTATGTGATTGGAGGGGCCCTGTGATCAATAAACACAACACTGGCAGCTTTGGGCAGATGTGGGTTGGCAGGATCAATAAAGTATCAATATTAAACTCTTATTGAATACTTGAAACTACTACTATTTGATGAGTATTAGTGTGGGTTGCTATTAATTGTCTGCCTTCCAAGTGATCTTGGAAGGGCTTTTTATAGCATAGCAGCTGCAGATAACTCTTACTAGCTAGCCCATCATCCCCAAACTACTAGTTTCAACCCCCAGAGTTGAATTCCAAACCTGAATAATGGTTTTGGAATGAGATAATATCATATTCTATTAATTTTCCCTCTTAGCATGGATATTCCTTGACTCAGTTGCAACCAATTAAGTTGACATTCATTAGGCAGGGTCCCATCTTGTGCTTGGGCTAATGCAAACTGCACATGGGTGGTCCTCTGTACCATTTATTGGTGAAACAGATGTTGTATTTTCTCTGTCTTATTTCACCTGGCTGTGGCGCATTCAGCATAGTAATCCCAAATTTTTTGCACTTAACTATGTGAGCTTCTTGACCAGCCAATGATTTCAATCATGAATGTCTCAGACATTGTTTGGATAGGGTTCCTATAATTAGTTGAAAGGGTTTCTTGTTTATCCAGAATAGATGTATCACATCTGGTGGTGGCCTGTCTATTTTTAGTCTATAATTCTAGTGATGAGGAGATAGATCAGTCAACCCTGATAAATCAGGATTTCCTGACAGGACGCGACACTGCCAAACCTTATTGCATTTGAGAAAGATTCTGGAGAAGCACCTATATACAGCAGGTCAAACAACATCCAAATAAATGATACAAGTTATCATTTAAAAGGATAACTGAATACTCCAAGTTCATGAACATTAGACATGATACCGCCAAGACCCTCTTATACATACATGAGCTATGGCAATCAATTGTTATCTCATGCCAGCACAGCATGGATGACTAACTCTGTGGGTTGTAATTGACAGTCTGGGGAACAGTGAACTGGCCAATAAAAGTTATAAGCACTAGATGTTAATCCTAATAAGTTGGCTTATTCACTATATATAAAGTGCTCTCCTAATTGGAGACTAAGAAGAATCAATGTAGGGTAATAGATACAATTCATCCTCTATTACATCATATCACTACTAAGCTGGTTAGCAGTCAGAAGTATCTGAGTATGGGGCAAAGCCCTGTCAGTACTCACAGTAAAGAAGTTATCTCCCTTGGGTTGGAAAAAGAGTCACCTGCCCGCTGTATAATAACCAGATTGATAGTTTAAAAATTTTCTCATAAAATCTCCTCTCAAACCCCATATGTATAATAAAAATAAAACTTATTCTGCCAAGATGCAAAATCTTGACACAGATTAACTTTAAATTCTTATTATTTTTAGATTTTTTCAACAAATTTATCTTTAATTGTCAGTTTTAGAAGATTTGTTTTTGTAGTTCTTTGATTATTTAAATGAAGATAGCCAGACAACAAGCATTTAGCTTGTTTTCATCATTTTTTAACATGAAGGAGAACATTCCAGCCTTAATGTTAATATATTCTCATAGAGAATATCCTGATGTTGATATATCACTAGTCATAAATAAATCTTTATTTAACACTTTGTTCTACATAGTTTGCTTATGATTAGTTAATTCTATGACCCCCTTTGTAACAAATTATAAGGGTTTAGCAGGTCTATTAAAGATAATTTTACAAACTGTGCCTATTTTCTTTATTTATTAAACTTGAATCCTAATGCCTTACATGGCTTGGTGAATAATCTTGTGTCATATTAGGAAATTATTTTACAGGATGGTTCTGTTCATGGGATTACTCATAGTGGCTGTCAAAAAAGCCTTCCAGTGCTGCACCTGGAAAAACATACAACTCATCCTCTTTGTGATTTAAGTTGGATATAGACAGAAGTCATGGCAGTTGTACTCCCTTGCTCAGTAACCTGGACTTGAAGTTGCTCCTGGTACTGCTCCTCCATAATATCAAATTTTTTGTCATTAGTATAAACTATTTTAAACAAAAAAGCAATATAAATTCTATTAATAACAGAAAGGCAAAGTATTTCCAGAGTATGAAATTTATTTAAGTATATGCTCCTATTTGAGATATTTTATCAGACATAAATGGCCCAATTTAGAAGCATGTACATTCAAAATAATGCTGTAGTTCTCTGAATAGATTTTAGTGAATTCACTCTAGCCAGATCTTATTTTACATTTTGAGTCCCAAAAATAATCAAAATTATCAAAAAATGAGTCATTTTGTTCTTGAAAATATCACTTTTGTGACTGGCTCTATTTTCCCCTTGTTGTAGCATTTTTGTTACATGATCAGTAGATCAGAAAACTTATATTGCTTCTAGAATATGACTCATAAAATTTTTTTTGATTCTGATCCTCTTTTGCTAGCTATCCTATTTTTAGGGTTGCATGTCCAACTTTATTTTTCTGTATTCTTGGCCAATTTTGCTATCTGTTACCTGGTTAGATGTTGATTTTATTGTGTAGAATTAAGGCTGTGATAGATCTGAAACAATGGCTACTTTATAAAAAAGCAGCCATTTGTCTAAGATCCAGAAATATTTACAGAAAATTGTCTTGGCTATAATGTTCCAGAATTATAGCTGTACACATCCACAGCAGGATGTTTTTTATTTTTTAAATAAAAATTAAATACTTTCTTTCAATTTTAAAATTATAAAAATACAATATTTTGAACTTGAATTCGATTTTAGAATAAAAAATTTATTAAAGTTATATATCAAACCTGTTTTTCCAGAAAAAAGAAAGCCATCTTTAACCATTTTTTTAGAATATTGGATTTCTCTGATACAGGGAATATACATTAAAAAAGAAAGCTTGGATGCAACAATTATGGGCAGAACATGCTATCTCAAAAGACACTATCTTGTTTTTTGCTATCTTGATTTTATAGTAAAAATGCCATTTCAATTTACAGCATTGCAACTAAGAAAAATGGGTTTTCAGAATTTAGATTTTTTCAACTCCAAAAAAACCCCAAAACCCCTAAAAATAGAATTTAAAAACCCATTTTAGGCTTAAAAAGGCCTCATAATTCCAAATATGCAATAAAAATGGGGTCAATTAGTAGCAACAAGGCTGCGTAAATTCCAAAAGTTAAAATATACCCAAAAACAACCATTTTAATCTATTATAACCATGAACCATACTTTAAAATAAGCATATAATTGTACCAAATACTAGATAAAAGTCAAAGAATGATAAAAGTAAAGGAAAGAAGAGAGAAGATAAAGTAGTGTTTATTGGAAAAGGGCTCAAACATAGGTAGAAAGAGCAACTGAGATAGCTTGGAGATGCTCAAGCTTTTTATCCTTAGGATAGTATGTAAGAACTACCTTGCTGATCTCTGTGTACTTTTTCACTGCTTTGGTCTGCTTGGGGGGGTTGCCCTTGGTCTTCATGCCAGTCTTGAAGAGGTGGGCAGAGATGGCCTGCTGGGTTTTGAGATGCACCATGATTTTGTTGAATTTAGGCTTCTGGACCCTGACTCTTGTAGCAAACTGGCTATGCCATCCTTCAAGGGAAGAGGTGGTCTTGATCAACCCATCTTTGACCTGCTTATAGAAGTTCCAGTTGATTGAGTTGCTGCCTTTTATGATGTGGTGTGCTCCTTGGAAAACTCCAACCCATTGAGTTTTGAAATACTCAATGAAAGGAGCAAAGGCTTCCTGGTTGAAAAGGATATATGGGTGACAGAGGAGGGCGTCATAGAAGGCATTGATCTCCTCCTTTCTTACTAAGGCAAGGGCAGCAAAGCAATTGAATACGTCCTTGGCCTCTTTTGAGCCTTTTGCATTGACAAGCTCATGGAGATCTGAGCATTTTTGAAGGTGGCAACAGAGTGCCTGCCAAAAGTGAAAGTAGCATCCCTGGGGGGAGCTCTTGAAGACTTTGATGAAGGCATTTGCCTGAGCCTGTTCAAAATCCACTACCAGATATTCATGGTAGGGAAAGCTTTCTGCCTAATTTTTGGTTAGGGTGGCTTTCTCTTCCTGTGACTGGGCCTTCTTCTTGCGCCCTCTAGTCTCCTTGGGCTCTTCTTTGATGGTTGGGAGGATCTCATCCAACTTGGCCTTCAAAATTGAAAGAGCACAGACATATATTTCCTGCTTCTTATTTGGGAGGAAAAAAAGAAAACCAGGGGAAGAACTAGATTTCCCACCTGCCCATGAATGTTCCAAAGCTGGCTAAATAGCTTTGGGCAGGTGGAGAAAGTGCCATCTGCAAGCCAAGTCTTTCATTTAAGAAGGCTGCAAAGATCCTGGTAGGTAGCAAAGCAAATAATTTGCTCATGGGCATGTTGGCTGTCATCATGGAGGAAGAATCTCTCTTCATGACAAGATAGTTTTTGTTCTTCAGTAAGGATCAATTGCTCAATTGATGAAGCACTGACACCTTCAGTGCTCAGAGCATATCTCTGATCAATGAGATATCTCTGTAATTTGGAGGCACCACCAACAGTGGCAAGTTGGGTGTCATTTAAATTGAGGAGGGCATCATTGACAACCTTGGTGGCAGTTTGATCTTTGGTGGTTAGGATGACCTGGCAAATAAACCAGTGGATCAGTTGGTACAAGGGATCAAAAGGCTTGGTGCAGTCATGCCCAGTAGTCAGGGCTTTGAATCTGGTGGATCCATAGGTGATGAGCCATGCAGGGCACCCAACATTATCACATTTGTAGCGATGTTGATGTATTGGCTTTTTATTGTTGTTACAGCTGAAGCTGTATCCTTTGTATACAAAGCCAGTACCCCCTTCTTGATTATTATAGGGTAGCTGGCAGGGTATGTGATGGGCACAGCAAAGGTGCCATTTTGGTTGCATACATTGTGGATGGAGTTAAGATCCCAGAGCTCAATTTGATTGTCTGTAGGAGCACCAGGCTCAGACTCAGGCTCCTCTTCATCCTCAGGCTCTGAAGTGGGTTCAGAATGGCAATTGAAGTTAAATAACTTCTCTTGATGATCAGAGGAGGAGTAAACAAATGGAGAGTGAGAAGGGTTAGGAGTGTTTCCCTCTGGTTCAGGTGATGGTGTGGGGGTCTTAAGGGGGAGCTTGAGCCTTGGAAGGCTACTTCTTTGGGGGTTTTCTTGGCCTTTTTGGCCTTGGGAGGAGTGACCTTGGACTTGGAGGCCTTGATGGCCTTGTAAGCAGCTTTGTTGATAGACTTTGGAGGCATCTAAACCTGAATTAGTATCAAAATATGATCAATTTGTGGATTGTTTTTAAAGAGAAAAATGAGAATGTTTAAATATAAAAATAGTCAATATTTTTACATAGAATTGTAGAGAAAGTCTTAAAATATATAATATCAAAATATCAAATTTTTTTGGCTTGTAAAAATAAAACTTTTATTGGTAACACAAGTATGCAAAACTTTGAGTTTTGACTAAAAACTTGCAGTCAAAATTGTGTTTTCAAAGTGACATAATTGAGGTGCTGTAGCTCAAAAACATAATGTTTTTGAGCATTTTTTATATTAAATTAACAAATTTCCTGTGGTGCTATCTCAACTGGGCCAAAGAGTAAAACATGAAAATAAAAAAATAACTTATACAACTGGGGATAAAAAGTACCCACTTGTTTAGAGGAAGCCAAAAAATATATATCTGCAAAGTTTAAGGCAATTTCTTACATTTTTTATTAGCATGGTTTTTAACTAAAATTTGTACTTTTGAAAAGTGAAAAGTAAGAATGGGGTGGGGGATTGATATAGCGTAGCCTGGCATCATATGTAATTTCCCCTTATTTTCCCCTATCCATTGTGCACATCAAATCTATTAGGTGATATGAAACCTGGTGGAATTCAAAGTGGCATAAATTGAAATGGCGTAATCACCCCCTTCCATTTAAAATCACTATTAAAATATTTTATTAAGGAACCCCTTATCAATGTATTCATGTATAAGTAAGCTATAAATTATATATAGCAAAAATGGTTTTTTTACCCAGCAATGATAATCACTAATAGACAATCATTGGGGTGTTATTTTTGGTTGTTCTTAGTATAAGTGTCTTGGATTAATACTATAGTAACATCTTCTGGCACTATACAACAGGTTTTATTTTAGTTTGGGGATAAGCTTATTTTAGTTAAAGATAAACAGTGTGATTCAAATTGATATAAAGTCAAGATGGTGTAAACATGCCCCACACTGAGTGATTTCATATGTAAATAAAGTTAGCAAAATAAGATTTAATTAATCTGACTCAAAGTGACAAAATTGAGATGGCGTAAATTTGAGATGCTGCATTATAAAAGTATATGTAAATTTTAACTATTTTATTGTTTATTTTATTTTTTGTGATTCAAAATCACTAACACAAAAAACGCCATCTTGAATTAAATTTGAGATGGCGTAAATTGAAGTGCTGTTTTCAAGATGGTGTTACTACCCAATTATGGCAAATGCTGTAATTTTCATTTTTTTAATCAGCCATAGCCCTATGTAGAATTGACCTTCAAGAGGAACTATTTCACTTTTGTTCTGCACTGGACTGGTTTTGATTTAGGCCAGTATATTCTTGTTTATCTCAAAAAGTATAAAAGGATTGTATATAATAAAATAGAAATCAGATTATATTGAGTTACAAATCTAGTTTTATGGCTTACTTTTTATCTTTATATGGTTATCAAATTAGCATGTACACTTTCCAACTACCTATCTATAGGCTTTTTGTATCTAAAATGGTAATTTTCAGCTGTACAGAAACCCTTTAAGAATAAATTCATTAATTTTTATTCTATTTTTCCTAATTTCATACCAAAAGTAGATAGTTGGAACAACATTTATGATTTATGTTTCTGATAAATTAAATTATTTTGGATAGCTGTGTACCGTGCTTATGTACATCTTACTTACCTCAACAACTGAGTGATTTTTTGTAGGATTGAGTTTTCATAATGTTTCTTTTATGGTCTGAGATATTTGTTGCACTGATGAGCCATTTTGTCTATTAACATCCCAAATTCCTGTTAATTGAGTGTATATTTTACACCTGTGCAGTAGTTTTAAAAGCAATGGCACCAAGCAAAAAAACTGATCTGTAAGAAAAACCAACTCATCTTTAAACAAAACCAATGCATCTAAGAACAAAATTAAGGTGAATCCAAATCTACTGTTAATCAATATAAATTCATTCTTAAAAAATTGTTTGCATCTGAGTTGATTTTGTTTACAGATGAGTTGGTTTTTCTTACAGATCAGTTTTTAAAACTACTTATCTAACAATCAATATATATAAGTGACTCCGTCTGACTGTAATCTTACCTCAAGTGGGCTCAAGCCGGAAGGGATTTTAATGAATTGGTTTTTCTGTAAATTTGATTTTAAAAGTTGATAATCAAACCAAAAGCTCAATGCGGCTCATCCTTACATTCAATCACTTGCATGTATCCTTGAAAGCATGAAGGTTAAAATTAGTGGAGTATGGTCTAAACTATGTTGAACTGAGAATATAGACCACTCAAACCAAAATAAATTTGTATTTAATTACTTGATTTTTAAAACAGTAGCTAACCTCATACAGCCATATCAAAAGAGGTTTATCTGTATAGATTATCTGACTCTAGAATGAGTGGATTAAAATTAGAATGGAAGCAGCAATTTTTTAAGATCCTTTTATATGATTGGGTGTTTAAACTCTGCTGAGGATTGAATTAACTAATGAAAAGAGAGCATGATCAGTTTTAAAGAAATTGAATTGAAAAAGATACATAAATGTTAGTTTAAGTACAGGATAGTTGGCTTGGAACTTTCAAATCTATTCCAAAGTGAAATAATAGAATATTCCACCTGGATGCATCAGCTCATCCAAGTTGCTGCATATTGTTTCAGAGTAAACCTTGTTTAATACAGTAGTTTTAAAAGCTATGGCAATAACCAAAATGAACTCAGATTTAAACAAAATCATTTCAGATTTAAACAAAATCCAAGTTGTGCAAGATTCAGGATTCAAATAATTTAAATAGTGGCAGTTAATAAATGAAATGTCAAACCAAAAACAAAATTTCACTCGCCCATTATACAAAGTTATATCAAACATCAAGCGGTGTAGTTCAAACCACAAACAAAATGAACTGACACAACAAGTGAAATGGATGGATGCTATTCCAGAGTATATTATAATCCAATCAGGATTCATATGAGACACCAACAGAAGGACCAAAATGAAACAAAATCTGAGTACTCTAGAAGCGAGATTACAAAAACACAAAACAAAATGAACTCACACAAGATGTGTAGTATGAGCAGCCTAAAATAGAAAAATAACAGTTTAACAGCCAATCAACAGCTATCCAATTTAGAATCAGAGGCATTTTATTCATTTTCATGGCTCCAGACTTGTATGGAATGGTTTTGAGAACCTTCCAAATATGGACTCAAGATTACAATAAAAATAAATCATTAATTTTTAAAATTTCTACTTTTAGTGATTTTATCCTAGGTTTTAGTTCAAGATGGTTTTCAACAGCAACATTTTCAACCGCGCCAGCAGCCAAGCCAGCAGCAGTCAAGCCAGCTTTAATGGAGGCAAGGCTCAGAACGTGGAGGCACCCGTTTACACCCAAGCCTTTGAGGCAGGTAACAAGGAAGCTGACCTGTTACTGTCCCCCGACCCATATGGCTTTGACTTGTTTGAGAGTCACTTTGTGTCTAGTGCTGCCCCCGCTCCCACACCCACCCCTGCACAAGCTGCCCACCAATCAACCAATCAGGATGGCAACCTCAATTCAGAACAACTTCCTGCCATTGCCCAACCTGCCCCTCCCTCAGCCAATCAGGCTTCAGCTCCCCCCTGCCCAGCGCCCCAAGCAACAAATCATCACCGCCCAAATTCTTCAGGAAATTGTGGCTCTCAACCTGCAGGGTCTGTCCTGGGATCAGATCACTGACCAATTGCAATTTACCTAAGCTACTGCCATGCGGGAATTCAACAGCATGATGAACAGAGGGAATCAGATTGGGGCAGCCAAGAAGCCCAAGAAGGCCCAAGAGTCCCAGATAACTGAGGCATACCTGATCATGCTTGACCTCCTCCAGCGGGACCCCAAGATTCCCTTGACCCAGGTCCGGAAGCAACTTGCTCACCATGGCATTTGGGTGTCTGAGCGCATGGTGCAGCTCTGGATGCACAGAAAGGTGGCTTCAATTAGGGTTCTTACAAATTTTGCCAGCAACCAATGGGATGGCGCTGAGGATTCCCCATATGACAATGCAATCAAATCAACCCTGGTCTGTTGCTTGACTAGTCTGTCAGATGATGTCATTTTCATCTCCTACTACAAGCTATTGTTAGCTTTTGATGACTTTGGTGAGCAAGGAAGAGCTGCCACTCAAAAAGGAAGAAATAAGGTCAAGAAGGGGACGTTTATTGGTGCATTTCTGGCTGTTTCAGCCAAGGGTTTTGTCTATTATTGGACAAACCCTGATTTCATCAATGGGTACTTGTACAGCCACATCCTTGGTGGATTGCTCAACTCCTGGGATGGCTTGAATTCCAAATACCAGGTTTTCTTGAGCCACCAGATGGAGGGAAGCTCCACTGCCCTTGAGGCCATCCAGGGACGCGGGCACCAGGCCTCAGTCTACCCTGCTGGCCATGCTGACGTCCATCTGGGAGATATTGTCTTCTTTAACATGGGATCCACATTATGGGAGTGCTGCCCTCAGGCTTTCAACGACCTATATCTTGGGGTCCTTGATCACAATTTTCTCTTTAGTTGCCAAATGGTGGCTGACTTGTTTGCGCAAATGGTTTTCCATGTGAACATGGGCAGTCAATCACGTAAGGATAAGCGCCTTCCACCTCAGGCCACTGCCACTTATCAGCCCATCCAGCCAATGACCAATGAGGAGTACAACAAGCGGTATATGGTAGCCATCACGCAAAATCCTCCTGCCTCCACCCCCACCACCAACACCCCTAACCTGCAAGCCCAACCCACCCAATCCCAGACCCCCCAGGCCAGCACTGCCTCTACGTCTTCCTTCCTGTGTTATTCTGCCTCCTAGGCATCACTCCCCCCGCCTCAATAAACCCCCTGTCACCAAACATTTTATATTTATATTATCTTTATTTTGAATTTTAATTGTCCATGTTCTCTTTTTTTATAGTTGGTTTTATTCTTTATGTTCAGCTTATTTCTATAAAATCATATATTTACTATGGTGTGTATCTAGATCCAGAACACAGTTATTTTTAGCACCAAACCATAGCCCCTTGTGAAAACACTAACAACAATTTGGTGATCAGCTAAAATTGAATTACAAAATTATAGTGTTAACTTTTTTTAGATAAAGTTGTTACTGATCCAAATTCAAAACCTTAATGATAAACTTTAAGCCAATCAGGAGCCAAGTGATAAAGTGATTGTTGTGACATAAAGGGTCATTCAATAATTCTTTGATGCATGTGCGCTAATGAATATGATTGGCTGGATGTTTTGCCATTGTACGCCATTGCCGCTGTGGCAAGTTGCTGATGAACTAGTGCCCCAGCCGCTGAGTTAACACTAGTCCATCAACAACTTGCCACAGCGGCAATGGCGTACAATGGCAAAACATCCAGCCAATCATATTCATTAGCGCACATGCATCAAAGAATTATTGAATGACCCTTTATGTCACAACAATCACTTTATCACCTGGCTCCTGATTGGCTTAAAGTTTATCATTAAGGTTTTGAATTTGGATCAGTAACAACTTTATCTAAAAACAGTTAACACTATAATTTTGTAATTCAATTTTAGCTGATCACCAAATTGTTGTTAATGTTTTCACAAGGGGCTGTGTCAAGCGCCAAAATAATAGGGTAACCAGGGAAACAATGCCACACAAAGCAAACAACACATATTGAGATGTATGTAAAACATATACAAAATGGGTAAAAAGATAGGATAATGTAGTAAATGGGAAAACAAAAAGGAATAAACAAAGAGGCAATTGTATCAAAATAACATATAGTTTATTGGGGTGAAAGCTATAAAAACATATGAAAAGGTTAGTAAAAAATCAATGAGCAAATTGGAAAAACTTCTAAAAGACCTTGACTTGGCAATTACCAAAATCAAAGAAATTGACTGCAAGGTCAAGGAAAAGGTGAAGTCTGCCGTCCTTGAAGGGGAAAAAATCAAAAAGGTGTCCGCCAAGTCACTCATGACCAAAATACCGGACACACCTGAGAAGACAATAGAGCGCCTACTCAACATCCAGAAGACAGTTGTGGATAGCTTACAATTCAAGTCCTGCGCCCTTTCTGCGCTGTCTGTCTGGACGGACGACCCTGAGATGTATGCACATCTCAAACCCGCCAAGAGGGCCTGCAAGGAGGACACTGAGACGCCTGCACAGCTGCTTGCGCCAAGGATGGCAAAGCCTGCCAAAGCTGCTGGTAAAGAAGAAACCAAAGAAGGTAACCTAAGAAAATAAATTTAATAAAAATTCATAAATACTTACCTTTTTTTTAGAAGATGTTGGTGGCAAACTCCGCCGGGTCCTGGTTCCTTTTGTCCCCCCCCCCACTTTCTACTCAAATTTTGCCACTCACATGGCAAAGCAGCTTTTCCTGTCCCCCCTGTCTTTCAGAAGCTCAAAGATAGGATTCACGGTGCATTCCCAATGTCCAGAGAGGCATTGGATGGGCTAACACATGAAGAGGGGGCATCCAAGTGGGCAGTTACTGCCTACAAGGATGCTCAACTGGTCCACCTGGACCTGGTGTCCCTCAGTGGAGTTTACTGTGTAAACTCCATTGAGCTTGTTTGGGACGTCCTGGCAACGCTCCCATTCAAGAATATACCAAAGATGGGCCGGGCCCATGAGGCTGCTTGCTTCTGCTTCCCAGTGGAGCACACCCTGTCCTACTTGCTGGAAACTTCAGGCGCGCGGTAGAAAAACTGTCTGTTGCGGATGCAACAGCTGTGAAGAAGACTAAAATCCTCCTGGCAGACTTTGGGCTGGCCTGGAGTGCCAACAAGACGGGGGTCCCAGAAGCTATGGATCTTACCTTTGAAAAAACCAAGCACAAGAAGAAGATCAGCGTGGTCTAAAATAAGATGTGTGAGTTCACAGAAACCTTTGCGGGGCAAAGGCTTCACTTGGTGGTTTACCTGAGGTTCCTGTTTTACTTTGGAATGAGCACCAGCGTGGAGGACCTGGACAAGGTCCTTCTGGGGATTGACAAGGCCCAACTTGCTCTTGACAGGAAGAAGGTCCCCCACGGATATGACTCAGTTGATCATGTTATCCAGGACGCCCTGGTCCTGGCTGGAATCTACGGGTTTGCGGCCCCACCTGAGAAGCTGCTGCTTCACTCACACCTCATCATCTTCCCTTTCACCAGCAGGCGGGAGTATTTTAACCAGGGTGTATCCACCGTCCACAGTGTGGCGGTGGAGGTTGTGCGCCACCTCCATTGTGGGGTGGGTACATACCGCCGAACCCATTATAGGCGATCTTAATAAATTCTCTCTTCCAAATAATTCCATTGCAATTTATAATATTTTATTATAATAAATTTTTCCAATTCTTATTTTAGCAAACAAGATCTGCAGAATATATCCCATAGAAGGTCTTAATAAAAGCATAATAATATATTTCAATAAAATCTACTTATGATTTGGACACATTACATTAACTTTTTTGATTATTATATTTATTTTCCAAATGTGATATTAATGCATTTGCGTAATCCAGTATCAAGCATTTGGGATACCCTTAGATGGCATAATAAAATAATATACAATAAAATAAATAAATTACTTACATCTATTGATGGATCTTCTGAATGTGATTGTGGGCTTAGAAACATCTAAATATAAAATGATTCTTAATAAATCTTGAATAGTAAATTAGAGAATATAAAAAAGTCAGACAAGCTAAGCCTTTAATTGATTGGCTGGTTTTCAAGGCACGCGGGGATAAACAAATCAGTGTGGCCATAGAATTTGGCCACGGTCTCAGCTGGGAGGGTATGGATCCCGGTCTGCAGCAAATCAAAAAGGTCCTCTGTCCCAGTTGGGGTTCCTCGCTTGACAACTTGCTTGAGCCACCCAAAGACTTCCTCGATGGGATTTAGGAAGGGCAAATAGGCAGGGAGGAAGAGAAGGCGCATATTTGCCGTGGCCAATTGCTGGGGGCCCACTGCAATGCTTGTGTCAATTGATGGAAATTCTTCAAGAATATCTGCCACCTTGTGGAGACCAATGTTGTCCAGCACAATTACGTTGGTGAAGCCCAGACTTGTGCGCCTCAGGTGCTCCTGGACCAATCAGAGGAATGATAGGAAGGTCTGGCTATTGTGAGATCCTAATATCATTTGGTAGAGCTCAACCCTCTTTGGACCAAGGAGAGCCACCATCAAATAGGCTGTGGCGCGGACTGCAGCACGCCAAGCCATCCCATCATTGGAGCCTCTGGGGACATACCCATACTCATTGCGCATTGATGAGGCAAATGCTGATTTGTCAATGTAGTAAAATTTGACTGTCCCCTTGGCTTTTAGGGCAGTATACGCCTCTGCGTATTTTCTCTGGGTCTCAATATTGGCTGGGCTGTTCCAATTGTATGGGGATACCCCAAGTTTTTTCTAGGAAAATTGCATTCCCTTGACCAAATGATGATAGAAGGAAATTGAGGCCTCATCCCCAAAAGCAGACTTGACCATGGCCTGTATATTTGCCAGTTCAAGATGGCAATCTTGGGTTATCCACTGGCGGATTGCCCATTTGTGCTCCTTTGTGAGCATGGTTGACACGCGCAAGGATTTCTCTGCGGCAAGGACTCAACCCGTGTTGAGGAACTTGTTGAAGGTCTTTGAGGCGTACTTGGGATCCACCCCAACAATGGCTGCAGCCGCCTTGTAATTGCCTGATTCACGCATTAGATTAAGCAGGATGATGCGTTTGGTGTCGGGGATGCGCTTCTGAGCGGGCTTTTTAGCAGTGGGGATTGACTCATTGGCATTGGGCAAGGCACAGGGCATAGGCACCTTGTTGTAGAAGGCTACAACTTTCTTGCGCACCAGTTGTCCCTCATCAGTTTGAAAGAACTTGGGCTCCTTGTTGTCCTCCTGATTGCCATTGCTTATGTATGGCTCATAGCTAGTATCAAGTACAGGCTTCACCTTCTCCAGCATGGCTGACAGGACTGACTCTTGCCGGTACACAGCGTCAAACACATGCGAAGTAAGTTCTACCTCCTTGTTTCTAACCATTTTGGTAGTGGTGACCTTGGTTGGCTTCTGGGTCAGCTTTGGGACCCGAGGGTTTATGCTCTGCACCCTAGCAGCTTGTGCTCCTTGAACCGGCTGTGTCAGTGCAGCGTCACTATGAAACTCTCCTCTCCTGTCTCCTCATTGAGTGGGCACTTGTGTTGTACTAAGTCTATTCTTTGACCCGCGGGGGCAACCACGACTGCAGCGCACAACAGGTGCATTGGTACTCTGGTGTTGTGTTCCTTCTATTTTAAAATTTAATAAAATACTAAATAAATTTTAATTAAGTTACTCCCTAATTTTAATTTTTGCTTTTATATGAATATGGATATTTAATTAGAGGGTTTCCCACCCAATATCCCAATTATAGATTTTTTATTTATTAATTAGTTGTTTCTGGTTTACAACGCCCATTTTTGAATACCCAAAATAATTCCCACCCTTTTTCCCAGATTTTATGCCAAATATAAGCACCCAACACAATATTTTTAAAATTTATGTTTCAGATCTTGTGTCTTATTTTAGATGCCTTGGTATCATTCTTGATTACAATCTATTGCACAAACTGTGTGAGTGATTTTGTTTGTGGTTTGAGTTCCTATTGTGTTTTGTTTTTGGATTGAGTTTTGACGCACCATGTGTGGGTGTATTTTGTCACCAATTCACATAGTAAACATATGTACACCAAAAGCCAACTCACACCATTTTGTTTGTGAATCCATGTATTTCGGATTTCATTTTAAATGGCTTCGCTTTGCGCGTGAGTACTTCGTTGCTGTGTTGACCCATTTTGCCTATTAGCGCCAAAAATCCCTGTTAATGGAGTGTATATTTTAACCTGCTAGTTGGATTTTGTTTAAATCTGAAATGATTTTGTTTAAATCTGAGTTCATTTTGGTTGTTGCCATAGCTTTTAAAGCTACTGTATTCTATCATCCAAATAATGATATCAGTGAAGTAAACAAGCTTTAATGATATTAAGATTAAACAAAATAATTTTCATGAAATTTAGAGAATATAAATAGATTTTTCAGATGATTCTGATCAAAATGACACCAAACATGATAGCTCCACCTGCTTAAGATGCTCAGATATATAGTAAATGCTGGGATTGGGCTCACGTCAAAATCAAAGGCATAGACGTGATTTAATTCATTTAAATTCACTCTAAAAACACATCAAACTAAAAACAACATATCTCGGTGAATACTAAGCCAATCTTAATGTCCAATAGCTTATTTTAAAGTTACATATCAGCTCTATCTTTTGAAAGAAGTTATAAAAATAAAGAATATAAAATTTTAAATTGTTTTTCTAGCTTTACTAAACTTAATTGTAACCCTCCACTTTCTTAGATTTTTATTTTATTTTTTGTTTATACTTGGAATATGAAACTTTAATTTTAAATAGATATGACTAAAATGATCTTTTAAGAAAGAATTTAAATGTTGCAACATCTTCAATTACTCCCTCTTGGGAAAGAAATTCTCTGAGTGCTCTCTGAATGATTCCCTGACTAATCATTAAGTTGGTGGCACTCTTATCATTTACCCATCTATTATAAGGATCAACCATTTGAGTCCTAAGTGGAACACTACTTGGACAAGCCTCATGACTGCCATGACATACATAGACGGTATGTGGCTTCCCATGATATTATATAATACTCTAAACTCATATCCAATAAAGTATCATTCTCTTCTTAATTTCCCCCTTTATCTCGTTTATTATACTTCTCAGAAGTATATACTGGATATAAATAAAAAATAAACCTAACATATGATAAGTAATCTCAGTCTAAAAGTACAATAAACTATATTAAAATGATATATTATATTTAATTTTATACTTGTCCTTGGACAGGGCAACCACCTAGTAATAAATTAGTCATGTAATTTTATGTGATAGGTTAAAAGCGATAGCGCAATTAGGGCTCCATGGGTTAAACCGATTCGGTTAAATATATGAGAATTAGTTTAGTTTTTTATACATGATGAGGTGAAAATTGTGGCGCCCTGTTAAATGGAAACTCCAATGGCTTTGCTTGAGGGAGCAGTATTTTATTATGGTACAAAGGGCGGCTTT
Organism: Entomophthora muscae; assembly: GCA_014839935.2. Classification (NCBI taxonomy): domain Eukaryota; kingdom Fungi; phylum Entomophthoromycota; class Entomophthoromycetes; order Entomophthorales; family Entomophthoraceae; genus Entomophthora; species Entomophthora muscae. The sequence continues at coordinate 33,474 of QTSX02002962.1, forward strand.
CTAATAGGATTGATCCAAGGCGGCTTTCCAAATGGAAGCTTCTAAGCGGCATTAGTTTTGACAATAATCCCGCCCCAAGTTGAATGGAAGGCATCTTGGCTTTCTTTTTAGGACGACATTTCTATCCAAGAATAAGAACGTTCTACATATGATGAACTCCTATATATGCCACCAAACATGCTCAAGTATTCCACCATGTTACATTGGGTTGAATACTTAGTATTTCTGGCTGTTCCCTTTGCGCTATACAGCTTTTATAGATTCTTAAAGAGGAATAGAACGTCAGCAATTCTTCCAAGTCATGAACCCATTCTTCATACCCAAGCACTTGACTTACGTTTGGAAAGCCAGCGCTAAACACAAGCAAAACATCGATTATCTATACTAATCCAACCACAATCCACACAAATTTATGTGTTCCACGAACTCAAGACGGGTTTTATTTCGAAATTCTTTTTCTGAGAATTCCAGTTGCATCTGAACTTGTCCTTGGCTTGAGTCCAAGGAATGCACTACCCAAAAGCCTAAACCATGCTCCTGTAAGCCCCCTGGCTTTTGAGTCTAGCTTTGGTCCAGATTCCATAACTTTGAATATCTTCCAGGGGCGCATCCTTGTTAAGAAGACTTCCTTTGTATGCTCTCAACTGGCTGGTATCCAACCAAGTGATGTGATTGGCTGCCATGTCATCACTTATCCCAAGTCATCACTCATCCTCTCTAAGAATGGAATCTATGGTCCCCCTGTCTCCTTTGAGACCATGGGCAAACCTCAGCATATATCCTTGGCTGGAACAAAGGGTGTCCATATTTTATTCAACTTTGGTCAAGATGAGTTTCTGTATTCTCCTGCCAGCCCACATCATTTCACGCTGCCAATATATTCACCTACTTAGATTCTTTATTTTATTCATAGTTGAGATTGATCTTTAAAATGAGTGTTCAGATGTATAAAATTAAATAAAGATGCTAGACTTTAACTTTACCCTATTTAAAGAATATTTTTCTTAATTTCACACAAAAACATCACACTTTACAGATAAAATACTTAAAAATAAGTATAGTTCAATATTTAAATATTTATCTATAGATTTGATACTACAACTAGTTTTTATGGCCTGAAATACAATCTTCCCGTTTAGCTGTGATATTTGAGGCATTTAACAAGTTATTATGTTTAGTATTTCTAGTAAATATATCTTGTGGATGATTGTTTAGGTACCCATCTGGATATTGGCATTAAATTTTCTACACTGCAGTTTCAATAAATCATATACCATGAATCAATTTTTGCAACATCTTGTATTACTCCCTCTCAGGAAATCAAATCTCCAATAAATGACTTGGTTACTGAGTGAAGGTAGCCCTAAGACAAATCAGGATATGACATTAGGATCAAACCTTTATGTTCCAAGAGAATCCAGATCTTCTAAAGCTCCATGACTACCATGAACTACATGGATTCTGTGTTTGGCACTTGGGGTTGGCATTCAAGAGGACACATCAGTAAATTGTTGTAACAAAAGGTTTGTGGTTTGAGCTAGTCAAAGGTTAGCCTTCAGGTCAAAATTAAGGATGTATATATTGATTTTCTGAAAACAAGGTAAGTAGGGGGTTTCCCTTTAGAATAAAGGAAAAGAAGCACCAAAGTCAACAAAAACCAATATAAATGTGGTTATAATTAAATTTTATTTGGGAATGATTCAAGGCTTATATAGTAGTCTAAAATGCTATCATTCTTTAAGAAAACAGAGGGGGTGAAGAGTCCTGATATTGTATTGGGATCAGAATAAGTCAAGTGACACAACCCAGAATGTATGGATATTGGTAAAGCACATTTAAGGAAATAAGGCTACAATAGCTTTAAAAGCTACAGTGCCAAGCAAAAATACTTCAGATTTAAAGCAAAATGGACTCAGATTTAAGCAAATTCCAACTATCAGTGTAAAATATACACTCTATTAACAGGGATTTTTGGTGTCAATAGGCAAAATGGTTCAGAACAACAACAAAGTACTCATATTACAAAAAATTATTCAAAATATGAACCAAAATACATGGATTCATAAACAAAATGGGTTGAGTTGACCTTCAGTGTACATATGTTTACTATGCAAATCAGTGACAAAATACACTCAAGCGCTGTGAGTCAAAACTCAAACCAAAAACAAAACACCATAACAACTCAACATGTAAGCAAATCCACTCAGCTATTGTGTGAAATGAATTTTAAACAGGAAAGATACCTAGCTATCTAAAATAAGGCACATGATCTGAAACATAAATTATAAAAACTTTGTTCTGGGTGCTTAAATATGGCTTAAAATCTGGGTAAATGGGTGGGAATTATTTCAGTGATTCTAAAATGGACTTTTTAAAACCAAAAACAACTAATTAAGAAATAAAAAATCCATAATCAGGTAGTTGGGTGTGTCAGGAACACTGTATCAACTATTCCTGACAACATCAAGGAATATTTAGTCTTTATAAGTACTGACAACTCTTCTCCTAAATGGGATGCTTCTCTGGGTCCTAGAAATGATTTATTAGATTGTAGTATAGTGAAATTATTACCTGATGACATTCACTTGAATAATCAGGAAATTTGATTAATTCCCACTAAGGTAAATTCAGAACCTAAACATAAGGTTGCGGGATTTTCAAATCCTTAGTCCAAATTTCAAATCACTTTTGCAGGATGGCCTTTTTTAATTAAATTTAATTCTTTGTGTTTTTATTTAGATTTTAAAAAATGCGGGAACTCATAGACACTTTGCAAAGTTCAAGTTGAACTGCATATTTCCAATGGACAAAATGAATTAACTGGAATCAGATTTGAAGTGTTCAAATCCATCAACCATTTTCATTAATTTTACTATGTTTTTTGAAATTGTGGTATTGTAAAATCCAAGAACCAAATTTCAAATCACTTTTGAATGCCACTAGTAAACTCAAATAATAATTGCAGGAACTGGAATCCAAATTGAATGTACAGTAAGTAACTAGGACAAATCAATCCAAATCAAGAAGCTCCACTCTGGATAAAATCAAATGAAAAATCCAATCTCAACAACCATGTTTAGACATGAAATTAAGTGAAATCTAAAATTGTCTAAACTGGTAATGATGCAATATTCTGAACTCTAAATCACTAATATAGCAACCAAAAACCCATATAATGATATATGAGCTACCCTCCTGATGACGCAGAATTTTTTAAAAGTTTTTAGCCCCTGGCTACGCCAGGGGCCAACAAAAATTAGAAAAAATTTAAAGGAAGAAGGAAAGGTGGGAAAGAAAAAACTTCAAAGTGAAACATCACCGGATTACTACACTTAGTGTCAATAGATTGCTATTAAGGATACTTGATTACAGTAGATTTTAAAAAATGCTAATAATAAAATAGAGTTATATATTACAATCTATCTTATCATGTTGTCTTTTCCTTGATGTGTTGATAGTTCATTGCTGTTAATAATGTGATTGTGTTTAATTGGATAGTTTCACCTCCAGCCACCTTGGCAATAGGAAATCAAGTCACCTCCCCAAGACCAGCTGTGGTCGCAGAGGCAACTTGATTTCCTATTGCCAAGGCAACTGGAGGTGAAACTATCCAATTAAATGAAAGTACATTATCAACATCAAATAAACTATCAACACATCAAGGGAAAAACAATGTGGTAAGATAGATTGTAATATATAATTCTTTTTTATTATTAGTGTTTTAAAAAAATCTATTGTAATCAAGCATCTAAATTTTAGCCTTCCTAAAATGGAATAGGATGATTTTTGAGAATGCCTATGATTCCTAAAAGAATTCATAAAAATCCACTCTAGATACTTTAGCATTCTTTTTGAGACACCCATAAATTATAATTATTTAAAATTCACCTCATTTTTTATTTGAAATTTGGTTCTTGAATTTGACAATCCCGCAATTTCAGATTTTTTTAATTTTTTACATGATGTCTATGATTTGTTTGAAATACAGGAAATCTCAAATTGTACATTAGAATCCTGCATTTCTGATTCATGTATCCTGCATTTGTTTATTGTGTTTTGTCTTTTGTTAGCTGAGTTATCTGCTCAAGAGATTCAAAATTTGCCAACTTAAATAAATCAAAAAAGTCAAATTAAATGATTGATTTTATTAAATATTTTATCTTTCACTCAGCTGAGTTGCCTGCAAAAGTGATTCAAAATTTGGACCAAGGATTTGACAATCCTGCATTTTTACGTTCAGGTTCTGAATTTACAGTACAGGGATTAAACCTGGGTCCTCTTGCTTGCCACACTGTCACCTAGTGGAAGTTAGTAATTCAAATTAAAACTTATATTACACTTCTACTGTAAAGACCCAACAATTGGGGAAGTACTTTAGCAAAATAAGGGACCAAGTTGGCAACTTGGAAGCCTGTGAGCGCCTTCACAATTGGATAGACTGTCATCATCAATTGAAAGACTTTGGTGTGTATGTTATAACATCCAAAATTACCGGTAAAATACATGAGTACATAGTATATACCATTGTATATGGCTACGGACTAGGTGTAGTGGGGCAATACCAGTGTGGGCCAGGAGTACTGCTCAGAGGAGTTGAGCTGTGCCAGCTCCTTGTAGTAGTACTCACCAGATGGATTGTTGAATGGCCCATGCTGTTGATTATATTGATGTCCCCCAACCCCTAGGCATGCTATGAGGTCAGCTGATAAGATTAGGTGATTCATCTTCTGGTCCTGGGAAAGGGCAGACAAAGCTTAGTGTCTTGTTTAACTTCTTGTAGAGTAAGTCTTTAAATTGATTTATGTGATACTATTGAGGGGTACTTTCACTCAATGATAGCACAAACTATTATCAAGTGATTGGGATTTATTATATACTATCAGCCTTGATGGGGCATGAAGGCAACTGCCAGAATTAACTCATTCTGCAAGTTGACTTACTATATGTCAATAATCAGAATTAAAAATACTTTAATGTCAACAGCATTGAAAAGTCAGAATTAAGTTTTAACTCATGCAGACTACTAAATGTTGACACTTTTTTAATAAGCAGAAACCTGTTTCCTGAACATTTTACTTAATAAAAATTAAGCTTCAAGATACTTTTTAGGGTAATGTGACAACATAGATTTTAAAAAGTCCATAAAAAATTATACATAAATATTAAAAAAATTCATAAAAATACACCTTTATTTTATTTTACTATGAAATTAGCTATCTTTACTATAATAAATTTTTTCCCACTTATAAAAACAAAAAAAATTCAATACATAAAAAGGTACTACATAAAATTTCACGTATTATAGCAAAATATAGCAATCAGAAACATTAATATAAAGTTTTTTCTATATTGAAAACTACAAAAAACGTATAATTTACTAGTAAAATATCAATATAGGCCATGTAATACAGTCTAAAGCATCAAACTATCAATAAAAAACCAATGATTTTATAAAAGCAGTATTATAAAAGATTAATGATTTATTTAGAATAACTATTTATTTAAAAATATTATACTTAATATATAAGAACTATATAAAAAATTAGTCAATACTCAATAAATTTAATGAAAAGCTAGACTGTAATAACCTGGTTGCCATTAAGAACTGTGGCAATCTTCTTGATGTATTCCCCAATCTCTGAAAGCTTATATTTGGCCTTGACAACGTCCTTGATCTTCTCTTGATACTGTTTCTCTTTGGTGGTTCTCTTCTTCTTGGATGAGTGGTTCTCAATATCTCTGATGGATGCAGCAGTCTTCCCCTGTTGGACTTTGAGATGCTTGTAGAAGGTGTTGTATCTGGGTTTGATTCCAAAGGAGGACTTGATATGCTTATCCCAGCCCTCCAAAGATGAAGTCATTTTCATCTCATTCTTAAGAACTGCCTGGTAGCAGTGCCAATTGGCTTTGGCTCTGGGCTTGCTCCAGCGCTTAGTGACCTTACGTCCAATCCACTGTGGTTCATAATATTCAATGAAAGGGTAGCAGGCACCATCATGTTTCTTGGCATATGGATCCTGGCATAGGAGCTCAAAGGCTTGTCCAGCATGATCTGGCTTTACAAAGGCTAGTGCTACAAACTGCTGAATTAAGAACTTGCACTTTCCTGATGTATCTAGACGGTGGAGCTTGCTGAGCTCAGGTAGACCCTTTAGTTGCCTGTTGACAGCCTGTCAATAATGGAAAAAACACCCCTGTACCTCTCCATCAAAGGTATTTACAAAAGCGTTATACTGGGCAGTTTCATAGTCCATGATTATAGTTGAGGGGCCAAGTGCTTTATCTTGAGCTTCTTTTTCTGCAGCAAGAGTTGCTTCATCCTTTTCATCATCATTTGGATTGGCTCTAGTGTTATGGCCAGGGGGACTCTTTCTATTACTGGGTAGGGCTTTGATGCCCTCCTGAAGGATTTTAAAGGCACTTGTGTAGATCTCTTCTGTTGCCCCAGGAAGCAGAAATTAGGCAAATGGGAGCACCTTGCCTTCCAGAGGGAATGTACAACCCATAGTTGGTAAAAAGGCGGGGGCATATTGCAAAGGTACCATCACATAACCAGGTCTCTGAATACCTCAACTGCTCCAGGTTCTGTTGTATAGCATAGTATATAATTCTTGTCTCTGCTGTAGGACCATCATAATGTAAAAGGAATACCTCATCACCATTGAACATCTTTAACTCCTCTGTCAAGCCTAACTCTCCTTGAACCATGGCTGATTTCTTATGGGGAACTAGGTCACGGCGTTTGTCACATATGTACTTCACTAACTGGTTGCAGTCAGGGATGAGCTCCAGGTTCTCATTACTTAGGTGTGTGGTGGCCTTAACTACCAGATCAGAAGCCTTGACATCTTTTGAGACTGGGACCATTTGGTAGAGGTACCACTTTAGAAGCTTTTCAAATAAGATTTATTGGAGGATTGCATGTGTGCTCTCCTTTTTCACTAGTGACTTTATCCCATCCTTCTGTATTGATTCTGGAAGCACAGCTTCTATCTTCACATACATAATGCTTGCTTCTTCCTGCTCTCTTCTGATTGTTGCAATTGAAAACATAGCCATCACAGACTAAACTTGCACCTCCTTTGACATACATTAGAGGGAAAAACTGAGGGAACTTCTTTGGGAGATTAAACTCTCCTTTGACCTTACATATATTTTGAACCTTTAGGGGATCCCATGGGCCAATCAGTGCTTGATAATAGTCAGACAGGTAATCATCAGGATCTTCTTTATTGATACTTGATGAGGAGGATGGAGGTGCAGATTTGTTGGGCGGTGGAGGGGAATTATCTGGAGTTATATTCTTGCGCTTTCTGGACTGGGATGAGCTTGATTCCTTGGGACTTGATTCCTTTGAGCTTGATTCATATGGGCTTGGCTGGGGTTCTGGACTCTTGGGTGTCTTCTTTCTTTTTTTCTTGTTTAGTGGAACCTCATCTCCTTCTGATTGGTACCAGCTTGGAGAAGAGGAGGGGTCAGGGGAGGGCTCTTTGCTTTCAGGGCCTGGGGTCTTCTCCTTTGTCTTCTGTTTTGTTGAGGGCTCTTTGGCTGGTTTTTTTGTTGGGGTAGGGACTTTGGGCCTTCCCAGAGGCTTTGGGTACTTTCTTGGTTGACTTGGGGTTATTTTGTGGCTTCTTGGAAGATTTATCCTACAATAATTAGAGTAGAGTTCATAAAGTAAGAATAATCATGTGAGACATGAATAAAATTAAATAATAATCACTTGTTTTAAATTTTATTATTAAGTAAATAGTTTATAGAAGTATAGAAAGTAATTTTAGAGCTAGTTTATTATTAAAGAATAGAAAAAACCCATGTTTAAATAAAAAGTTGAGATTCTGGTAGTCACAGTAGTCAAAAATATTTAATTTAGTTTGTCAGCATAAAAAACGCTTTAATTTTGACGTCGACATACTGACAGTCAGCATTAAAGTGAAAAACACTATGTAAATCACTTATAAAGCTTGGTTAATATTTTCTGGAGTTGGTTTTTTAAGGCCAAAATTGATTATTTTTAAATTTGAAAAAATTAAAGATTTGCATATGTAACTTATGAAAACTAAATAATAGGGATTGTAGAGGGAAGTCTGAAGTACAGCCCTGGGTACTTTGGCCTGAATTACCATACCATTGTATGTGTGCTTTTTGTTAAGCGGCAGTGTTTTACTAATAAATAAGTGAAGGTGTCAACATTTAGGCAGTCAGTGTTCTTTTATAGCAACTCTCCTATTAAATCTTGCTTAAATTATATCACTTTGTTTGCTTAGCCAAACCCCTTTGTTGCAATTTGGGCAACACGTCAATTTGACACAAAGTCAACATTATAATTACATATATAAATTCTAGTTTTAGCATATGTGTGTTGGCTTAAGTGGACTTCCGGAAATAAGCTATAGTTTATCCAGTAAGTTTAAAATAACAGTAAATATCTAAATAATACAAAGAATGCTCTGAAATTTGGCATATGTCTTTTTTCAATGCTTATCTTAATATATAATTAATAAAAACAGTAGTATAAAATATAAAAAGTAGTTATTTTTAGAATATTGTGTATTTTATTAAGAAATTTATGGATTCTTATTTGGGGTTGACATCCAGATATTACTTACTGTAGTTGACCTTAATGTAAAAGTACAAAGAAAATTACATTTTCATAGTAAATTATATTAGTTTTTTGGCTTAAAATTAAGCCTTTGTTTAAATGGTATTGACATTATGTCTGTTCCTTTTTGATTTTGCAATTCTGACTTAATAATTCACTATGAAAAATTAGCTTAGTTTTGGAAATGCCCGATTCCGGCGGATAAATACCAAAATAATGTCAACTTACTGAATGTCAACAAATTGTTGACATTCAGTAAGTCAACTTGCAGAATGAGTTAATTCTGGCAGTTGCCGGCATGAATAGTGCAAAACATTGAACAGGGAACCCTAAACACTTGGTGTTGTCTGGAATTTCCTTTTAGGATTGGGATTGGAGAGGTTTGGCCATCAATGTATTGTTGATATCTGACTTGCATTGCCCTGGGTTTCCTTTAGGTACTTTCATGCACCCAAATTCCAATTCAGTAATTCCTGCATTACATGGGTTGCAGGGCAGACTTTCAACCCCTCCCAAATTTGGTAGGTTCCAAATTTGGGCAGCAATTTCCCCTATTTTTAGGGTTGGGGAAATTGCCTTTTCAGGTTTTCTAATTGGGTGATTTCCCCATCCAGCAGGGGTGGGCAGGCCTGCCGTGGCAACAGCGCCCATGTTGATACTTTGTTGACATGGTCACTGTTGACTCAAAACTCTAAATCTCCTATGTTTTTTGCTAGTTGCGCTAGCTTAATTCTTTTTTAAAGTGTTCAAGGGTGCAAACCCGGAAAACACAACAAAATTGTGGCCATCTTGACACAATTTAATATTAATCTTAATTAAAAACTCAATTTAACCAGATTTTTCCTTTACTTTTACTAATAAAAATTAGTTTATTTTTTATTTGTTTTCACGTCGTAAAAGTGTCAACGTTGACACTTTTTTAGCCAAACTTATTTTTAATACTAAAACTGAAACATCTACAGTAAAAAAATTAAGTGCACATTTAAAAATATTTTTTATTAAATTAATATATATAAAGACAGTGCACATATAGTTGATTGTTGAAATTTTCATCTTATAAATATATATGTGGCACTTTTTCTGGCTTTAATATACTAAGTGGATTGGTGGCTAACAGCAATCCAATAATTTAAGTGTGAGTTACTATGTAAGTTACTATATAATGTATTATTAAAAATAATGTTGACACTTGTAAATGTTGTTTATTTGCTTGTGATCATCCACCAGGGTGGAGTTAAGCAAATTAGAGTGGTGCAATTAAGCTTAAATTAATATGTCACCTCATATAAAGAATGTTGTAAGTGATGTTGTTGACACTTTACCCTTTTCAATACTGAAGACAACTTTGTTAACAACTTCACATATACACAATGATAAAATATCATATTACCACTACCCAAATATAATTTTTAATAAAGAAATAAAGAACTTTGATAATTTTTCAACTTATTTTCATATGTTTTTTTAATTTTTATATGTGAATAAAAATACACACAAAATGGTTAATTTTTACTAGCCTATGTAAATTTAATTAAGTGTAATATGTTTTTATAGTAAATTTTCAAAAAAAAAGTCAACAGTAAGAATGTTGTCAAAAATAATGTCTACAATTTTTGTAATCAGCGGTGAGAATTCAGCTTTTTTTACTAATTGTCACTCATAATGTCAACACTTTTCAGTTCTCACATATAAAACTTTATGTTTTACATAATAAAAACTTCTCATTTTTTGATATGTTGTATTTTTAAATTTTTCTTCCATATTTTCAATTTTAAAATAAAATATATATCTAAATATAATACTTTTGCATATTTCTCTTAACTTTTAACTTTTTATTTAAAACTATAATAAATAAAAACTATACAAGTATTTTTTAACTTTTAAATGCCAATAAAAACCATCTAAGATTTACTTTTTATATATCATTCTTTTTAAGTTGTTTTGTTTGTTTTTTACATATATTGCTTTATTTTAAACCCTTTTACTTATTATTTTAGGACAAAAACACCTCTAAGCAGCCCAAAGGAACCAAGCGTCCTTCAAAGCCAACCAAACCCACCAAAAAAAGCCTGTCTCATCAAAGAAGGCCACTCCAAAACCATCCCCAGAGCCCTCTCCTGAGAAGAGCCCTGCTCACTCCACTGGGGGAGAGGAATTTGATGGCTCCCTTACGGACCACAGTTTCTACAACTTGGCTTCTGACAAGGAGTCAACCAAGAAGCAGCGGCAAGGCAAACAGACCCCACCCAGGGATAAGTCTCCTGCACATGAGGAGCACCACAATAAGCCCCCTTCTGCTTCCCCCCACCAAACTCCCCCCCTTTAAGCTCATCTGGGGATGATACAAAACCTGCCTAAATTACTTCCCTGGCTTCTGCCATGCTCCTACTGGCCCCTGGGACCCTCTGTTATCCCACAACATATGCAATGTTGACAGGAAGTTTAAGGTTCCTTCCACCCTACCCAAGTTTTATCCCATCATGAGTGTCAAAGGTAGGCCTGTCATGGTGGCCAATGGGTATATCTTCTGCTGCAATAATGCCAACTGGGGCTTCAAGAGCCAGCACTATACCTGCAAGGACGCTCCTGCCCAGTGCGGCTCAATACTGAGCGCTGAGACCTGGTACAGACCATCAAGGATGAGCATACCTGCATCATGCCAAATATAACCATTGCCCTCCTTCTCAAATGGTATCTGGTGCAGTTCATGCCCACATCAAACAACATTTCCCTAACCTAGCTGGCTGTGCTTGCATGTAAGCACCTGTCCCCTACCAACCTCAAGAGGGTCCCAATTCACACCCAGTTGGTCAAGTTTGTGAGTGATAGGCGTCAAGCCTCCAATCCCCTGGCTAAGAGTGCCACCAGTATCAAGGACCTTATCCTCACAGATGCCCTCAAGAAGACAGAGGATGGTGAGATGTTCCTGCTCCATGACAATGATCAGGAAGTGGAGGATAGGATTGTAGCCTACGCCACAACCCAAAACCTGGAGCAGCTGAACACTGCTACCACCTGGCTGTGCAACGGCACATTTGCTACTTGCCCTCCCTATTCAAGCAGCTTTGAGTCCTGCATGGGCAGTTTAATGATCAGGTCATCCCCCTTGTTTTCTTTCTCCTTCCTGGTGCCAAGACTGAAGTCTACACTAGAGCCTTCAAGATTGTCCAGGATGCTTTGTGCTCCCTTCCCACCAACCAGCTCCCCCCTCCCACTCATGCCACAAGGGCAAATCCTTCCTCCGCTGAGAAGGATGAGTTGGCCCTAGCTGCAGAGCAGCTAGCTCATGTGCGCTCACTTGGGCCAAAGGTAATTATTATGAAATTTGAGCAAGCTCAGTTCAGGGCCTTTTAGGCCACCTTCAATGGAGAAGTACAGGGCTGCCTCTTCCATTTTAGGCAGGCCATCATCAAGAATCTCAAGAGCAAGAAGGAGCTTTTTGAGAAGTATCTTAATGATGGTAAGGGGAAGTGTCACTTTGCCATCACCCAGTTTGCTGCCTTGGGTTTTGTGCGCCCAGAGCATACTGGGATTGGCTTTGAGGCCCTCCTGGAGGACGCTTACATCAAGAAACACTCCACTATCTTCAAAGGTTACTTGGATTACTTTGAGCGCCAATGGGTGGGCAAGAATGTGACTGCCCAGAGAGGTAAGAGCGGGTCACTGCCCCTTGGAATTGCCAGGGCGCCTGCCTCAAGGGAGAGATGAAGACCACCTCTAGCCTTGAGGTTTGGCACAAGCACTTGAAGACCAAGTTTGGGATCAACCCCAAATACAACAAGTTCTTCTCCAAGCTGCAGGAGGAGCAGGCCAGAAATGTCTCCAAGTTTTGCAACCTGGCCAACCAGGTGGCCCCAAGAAGCAAAAGTCCAAGGAGCAGGACTCCCAGGAGGACGTTAAGAAGGTGGTGAAGAAGTACAAGGTGGCAGAGATCAAGAAGTACCTAGAAGATGTTGCCACTGCTCTTGCTGGTGGCTTTAATTAGCCCAATAAACCTTGCTTTGCCTGTATACTTTTTACTTTTAAACTTTTACTTTTTTAATTTATTTATATAGTACTAATCTTTTTAGGTATAAATGGTAAGTTTAAGATACAGTTTTAATGTGGTTTAGTTTGAAATATCTTATATTTTGTTAATTTATCTTTAAGGTATGAGATATTTTCAGTTATACTTATATAAAGTATAATAAATTAAGATTAGAATTTTCTTATATTTTGTAATTATTATGATATATAAAATATCTTTATTTTTGGTTCATTGGAATTTTAATTTTTATGGGAATAAAAAATAATTTTATAATAAAGAGTGTAATTTACATAGTAAATTGAAAAATACTTGCTTATATCTCCTATTTCTTATTACTTATAGTAATTTTTATTGAATTTTTGAGCCCTATGGGGTCATTCTAGTATAAAAAGTTAGTTAAAAATATTTTTTATATTAAAAATGTTCAGGATAAAGTGTTTTTTTAATTAAAAAAGTGTCAACATCCAGGAAACAACATTAAGTAAGACTGGGTCGTCACTTTACTATAGTGTCAACATTAAAAGTGTCAGCATGGCCACTGTCAACATTTTTAGTGTTGACATGGGCACTGTTGCCCCCGCCATGGGGGTGCGCCATCCCCTGCCAGGCTGGGGGTTGGTCTGCGGACAGCTGGCAGCCAGCCGCGCAGCCCGCAGCCCACGGCGGGGGTATAAAACCCAAACTTCAAATTTTTAGAATTTTTAATTTCTAATTTGACACACAGCTTTTCTGCAGCAGTTTCCTCAATCAGGGGGAACTGCTGCATTTTTTGATCCATTAGTCCAACAGAACACAAACTTTTGCCTTGCAAAAGTTTTTTGTCAGGAATATTCCTGACACTACTGAGAACAAGCTCTGTAGTCAATCAGAGTTTACGCCTGGGCCTTCAGAATTTGAATTTGCTTTTGCCTCTAAATTTGAACCAACAAAAGATATCCAAAGTTCTGTAGTTAGTTTGAAATCAGGTTACAGTTGTTTACCTTCTTCTGATGGTTTCCACAACCACCAGAAGCCCCCAAGCTGAGCTTACTCAAACAGCTGGGGTAAATAACACCTAGCTGTTTGAGAGGCTCAGCAAGTATATTTGATCTCCTCTAAAATAATTTTTATGTTATTTTTTGCTGAAACTACTTCTTCCAAGGTTTCCCCTACAATTTCCCCACTATTGCTCCCATTTCCCCTTGAAAACTCCAATTTTCTAGGCTTACCAGTCTATATAAGGCTCTATCTTGTCAGTACTTTGAATTGTTTAGTTAATAAAGTCAATTCATTAACCAACTTTATTTTCACTTGCTTGTTTCCTTCTTAATTCCAAAGCTATTATATTACCCAATACCTCCCAATGGGAGCCATTTGGTTATAAATGGTTAGTTTGGTTGCTCCTGGTGCAGGCCTTTGCAGCAAGTGTATTTGTTGTGTTCTGAGGTGCGGCACAGACACACAAAAAGTAATGCTAATCTTAGTATTGGATTTGTATTAAGTCTTGTTTATAATGGCAGGGAAGGCTACGTGATTGCCTTGTGGCCCTGATTAAATAATATTTACTAAGTATGGCTAGAGAGGCGCCAAAGTACTGGGAGACACAAAGACAAAAATGTAATAGAATTTAATTTTTATTGGGTAAAAAGATTGGGAATATATACTGTGTAGCTTTACCACAAAACAGTACATGGACAGTAGGATCACTCTCCATAAGCATGAATGAGGCAAGTGAGTTGCGCAGAATCAGAAAACCAAACAATTGTTTTCCCAGTTTGAATAAAGACTCATTTCAAGGGGCAAAAGCAAAAGAGAGATATTTGTCCTCAAAATAACCCATCAAAGGCAAAATCAAAACAGCGTGAATAACAGCATTCACAATATTGCCCCCTTCTAGATTGGCCTTAGGGGGTAGTACTTGCAGAGGAACTTGGCTTGCACTCAGGCAAACAGACAACCACTAGAGAGGAGTTTCACGGTGTACTCTGACCCTTGTTTGAATGTCACTTACAAAGGTCTAACCCACAATGTGTCTAAATTGTGAGTGTGTCCTTCTACTCTATGCTGATAGTAGAGAACATGATCCCCAATGTTGAACTCAGACAAGGAAGAGCGTCCTGCATTGTCAGGAGAGGGCTCAAGCATCTTGGTTTTATAGGAAGATGTATACACTTTGGCCTGTATGTCAATTATGTGATTGACTAGATCTTTGATATGGTTGTCAGGGTTCATAGCCTTTTCAGAGGAGAGTAGAGAGGCCTCCAGGAGCAAGAGTGGTAGCATCACACCCATGCAGCATAGCAAAGGGAGAATACCTGGTGACATGATGTTTGCTAAGATAATAAGCAAAGAGACAGCAGGTAAGTATAGATCTCAGTTGGCAGCGTCAGAATAAGTGGGTTTCCTCATGATAGAAACCAGAGTCAAATTTGCACGCTCAACTGCCCCATTGGTAGAAGGATTATAAGGTGAAGAGAAAGACTGGTGAGACCCCAAGGTTTTGACAACAGAGGTTACCAACTTGGCATTGAAGTTAGTCCCATTGTCAGATAACAACACTTGAGGGCAGCCATGGCGGTAGAAAACATCTTGCAACAGGAAGGCAGCAGTTTTCTTGGCGGTGATGTCCTTAGTAGGGCAAGCTTCTACTCATTTGCTGAAATGATCAACAGAAATTAGGATAAAGCAACACCCAGAATGTGAGCAGGGGAGAGGACCTACCGCGTCAATGCTGACAGTATGAAAAGCATGTTGCGGGGGAACTAATTTGAACTTGTGGGCAGCAGCTTGAGGCCTCTGCAGCAGGCAGTTGTGGCAGCTAGCTATGACGTCTGGGATCAGCAGGCAAAGGTTCTCCCAGAAGTAATTCTTTTGAAGCCAGTCAAAGGTCTTGGCAATACCTCCATACCCAGTCTCTTTATGAGCTTGAAGCACCAACAAAAGTCAAAGACTAGGCTGTACATAAGGCAGGTAATGGTCTCATACTTTCTTGAAGAGCTTGTTGTTGTGAATGAGTGTGTCCTCAGATAGTTTGAACAGGGCTAATTGAACTTCTTCCATCTTGCTCTCCCAAGAGGAAGGATATCCAATTAGTTTTTATAACCAATCAGCCTCTGAAGGATGCAAAGCAAGAATGGGCATTCTGGAGAGCCCATCAGCATTCTGGTGTTGAATCCCAGGGCAATGGAGCACAGTGAAGTTGTATCCTTGTAGACATAGAGCCCATCTAGCTAGGCGCCCTTCAGGCTCCTTAAGCTGTTGTAACCACGTAATCAAAGCGTGATCAGTGACAACTGTGAAGTGGGTACCATATACATAGTGACAAAACTGCTTGACTGCATGCAACACAGCAAAACACTCTTTTTCTGTGACACTATAGTTCTTCTCATGCTTGTTTAGCACGCAGGAAGTGTAAGCCACAGGATGGTCTACACCCTTGTTGTCTAGTTGGGCCAGAATGGCTCCAATAGCTAGGTTGCTAGCATCAGTGTATAGGATGAACTCCTTATTGTAGTCAGGATACACTAGGATGGGAGCCTCCTTGAGTTTCTGCTTGAGGGTCTCAAAGGCTGGCTGCTGGCTAGCAGTCTATTTGAAAGAGACATTACGTAACAGCTGGACCAAAGGTTTACCTGTATTGTAAAAGTCAGGGATAAACTATCTATAGTAGCCCATTATCCCTAGAAAGACTTGTACCTCTTGCAGGTTGGTGGGTGGAAGCATTTTGTCAATGGCTTCAACCTTCTTAGTCATGGGGAAAATCCCTGTCTAGGTTACTTCATGACCCAAGAATTCAAGACGCTCTTTGAAGAAAGCACACTTAGATGTTTTCAGTTTAAGGCCAGTCTCTTGGATCTTTATTAACACTTCTTTTAGATGAGCCAGGTGATCTGTAAAGGTAATGCTGAAGACTGTTATATCATCTAAGTATACTAGGACACATTAAAGCTTCAAGTTGCGGAGGATGGAGTCCATGGCTTATCAGAAGGTAGCCAGGGCATTGCAGAGTCCTTGCAGCATACAGGTAGGCTCAAAAAGTCCTTCAGATGGGATGAGTGTGGTCTTTTATTGATCTTTGGGCAAAAAGTCAACTTTCCAGTACCCAGATGCTAGATCCATTACAGAGAAGAACTTAGAGCCTCCAAGACAGCAGAGAGCATCATCAATACGCAGCAAGGGATAGGAATCCTTCTTGGTTAAGGAGTTCAATTGTCAATAGTCCATCACAATACGGTGACCTTCATCCTTCTTCTTCAAGATGAGTAAGGGGGAAGCCTAAGGACTTTGGGAAGGAGCCAGTAGCCCAGCATCTAATAGTTGTTTGAGCTCTTTAGACACCTGAGCGTCCTCCACACAACTGTGACAGTATGGGTTAGCGCAGAAGGAGGGAGCATCTTCAGTATCAATCTGGTGGATAACACTTTTGGCTAGACCATAGTAAGTGCTGTCTTTTGCAAAGATGTCTGAAAATTGATCTAACAAATCAAGCACCTCCTTCTGTTGAACCGGAGATAGCTGCAGGAAATCTTGCGCAGTAAACAAGGATAGGACTTGGGGCTCATCTTCAGGTAGGTTAAAATTCTGGAACCTACCAAAGGGATGAAGTGACAAGACATTGGAAGCATTCAATAATTTGTCATAGCCAACAACCTGTGCTCTAGAAACATGTATGGGGAGAGCAGTTAAGTTGGCTATTAGCAATTGGACAGGGTCTTTAAGAGAGACATCTAGGATTCCTGGACAGAGGTAAGATTTGTTGCGGCCTAGCAAGGGAGGAGAGTATAACTCTAGAAATGTGCACTCAGGTAACGCATATGATATTTGGGAGTCTAGGATAGCTTGTAAGCCAGGGGGAATGGTTATAGTGGAAGTGGCCAGGAGAGGAATCCCCTCAGACGCAGGACAAGCCATAGGTGGACAATTCATGTTGTAGGAGTGGGTTTGGTACTTTAGAGTAAAAAACCCAGTGGGATATTCTAAGGCACATGTCTTGAGGCACTTCCTGGGAGCTTTAACTGGCTCCTCAAAGATCAGAGGGACTCTGTACCCCAAGATAAAGAGATAGTCATCCTTCAAGTTGATGATCCCATTGTATTTCCTAAAGAACTGGGTACTAACTAGGAGATTGTAGCTTTCATTCTCCAAGACAACAGCAGGTGTGGCTAAGAGTAGCTTGCTAAACTGCATAGGGAGAGTAGAGTATGCCCCTATAGAAAAAGTCATGGACAGCCCAGCTGTATCATAAGACTGATGGTAATTAAGGTCAGGGGCAAGCTTGAGCTTCTTGACAAGCTTTGAGAAGACAACATTAACAGGAGATACAGTGTCCAAGTTGGCCTTGATTTTCACCTTTTGAATGGATATTTCCACACAAGTAGTAGTACAACCAAAAGATAAAAGGACGGCTAGGATGTCCTGGGCTTCTACTAACTCTTTGTCCCACTTTTCAATCATGCACCTCAAGCCTGTAAACTCCTTGTAGATAGTCTGGAGAGGGAGCAAAGCTTAAACATTCTTGAATACAGTGTCAGCAATTTCAGCAGCTTCTTTGGATGACTCTACTAGCACGGGCTACCTCTTAGCTTGAGTGAAGTATGGACAAGAGACAACCTCTAGGGCCTCAGACAAAGGCTTGGCGGTGGCTGTAGTTTTCCCAGAGCGTAACTTATAGGGGACCGCAAAAGTTTCAGGGACAGAAAGAGCTGAATACCCATAGGCGTTAGGATCTTCCACATCTGAATCATTAATATCAGATTCATAAGAGATGTTGTGGAACAACAGCAGAATGGGATGAGCCTCAGTGTCATCTGGCTCAGAGTCAGCAATGAAGGGGGGATTGAAGGAGACAGGGAGGAATTGTCAACCAAGATTGTCTCCACCTCTAGGTTGACTGTTCTTTTCCTGTCTGTTCCTTGGGATCAGCCTCTTTAACCCAAGAATTGGTACAGACTCAAGAATGGTGACCTATTTGGCCACAGCTTTGGAAACCTTGAAGTCTAGGAGGATTTTTCAAGTTCATTGTGAGGATGCGTGGGCCACGGGAAGACAAGCCAGAATTAGAGGTGGCACAATTCTCCTGCACAACTGCTCCAGAATGGATAAGGTGAATATCCTGCAAAAGCGTTTTTATGCTCTTCATATAAAAAAGAATGACCTTATGGGCTTTGAAGTGAAGGCACAGAAGCTGGTTCACCTTGAGGGCTTGAGCGCAAGCCATGTAAGCTTCATGAGCTGCTAATTGTCTGCTTTTTACAGCTGCTGTCCTTCCATGTAGAATCTATCTACAAATTTGGCTAGAGTCTCCTTAGGTTTGAAAGCAATATGCATGAAGGCATCCTTCTTCACTTTTAGACTAAGGTCACCACCAAATTTGTCAATCAGAAGCTGTTTCATATCTTCCCAGGTTTTGATGGTGGGCAGCTCAGGTACTACTACCTCTTGAAAGGTTAGGCGCAGACAGGTTAGAATGTGTTTCTTTTTAACCTCATCAGGTGCTCTTCTCATGGCAGTTTCATAGATAGTTAGGAAAGCTGCAATGGTCAATGTTTTGGGGTCAAAGACTTGCTTAAAGGTAGGCTTTAAATGTGCTTCTGGAGTTGAACCACTGTTATTGCTATCAAGTACATTTATGAGCAGGGATAATTATTCTTCATATTCAGAGGGGGCTGCCTGGCCCACAGCTGACAAACACTCTCCTCAAGAGTAGTCAAGGTCTCAGCAGTGCGGGCACCCATATCATTAGCTAAAGTGGTCTGTTGCTCAGTAACGTCTAGGCGTTGGCCCTTTGTTGTTACTACTGTGGAAATCTCAGCCAGTCAAGAAGTAAGGAATGATCCCACTTAGAGACAAGGGGAAACCCTGTTGTTCACAGAGTTGATCACGCCATTCATCTCTTGTACGTCTCTATCCAGTTCAGTATGGTCCCGCTTCAATTGATCCACCTCATTAGCTAGAACAATCAACTCCCTAGCATATTAGATTTGGGGGGTTCCTGAAAGGCCAGGGCAACAGCCATCTTTATCAATAACTCCAACTGGACTACCAGCTGCTGCCACCATTTTGTGTAGGGAAGCAACTTCTTGCTGTATCTCAGCCATTTGAGTTGTCAAAGCAAGCACCTGAGGATCAGGCTGAGGTGCTTCAGTAGGGTGAGCTTAACTGCAGGTAGACGCTTGCAGCTCTCAAATGGCATTCCATAGTCTCTGCTCTCTATCCACCAAGTTGTCAGATAGGGAGAAGGCGGAGCAACTGGCTTGGGCGTAGAAAGTTCATTCACTTGAGTCTGGAGCTTGGCAATAGCAGCAGCAGTTACAACTCTTTCTTGGTCAAATTCTTCACTGAGATTTCATAGACCTCTAGCTCCAAGATCTGCTATTTGATGTAATTGATTGAAGGAGTAAGTACCAAACGCATTGAGCTGTTACTCAAGTTGTTTGAAATCAGAGAGGTAGGCGTTCAGGGTGGAATCTACTTGGGCGCGCCAGGGCTGTTCCAACTGGTGAAACTCTTGTAGACACTCCCTGACGTATTCAGGGATGGACTGGCAAATTTGATCAATGGAAGTAACCAAGCAGTTTTGGGAGGCAACAGAGTTGCGCTGATTGTCTGATACCAAGGAAAACAGAGAGTGAATCCATTGCTGGTAAGTCTCAGGAATCCAGTCATAGGTAGAGGCATTGGGCTGCTTGGGGTGTGGTGCGGTCAAGCTGGCAGGTAAGGCCCACCATAGAATGGGTGATAACTTGATAATGTAAGATATAGATCGCCCAAGCAAGGGCCAGGGTCCGGAGTTGGGGACCACAGAATCCACTAATCCTGTCAAAGTAATGTAGAGTACTCCAAACAGTTGGGTAGAGGTGGTCTTGGCTGTGGCGGTAGGTTCCAGAGGGCAGTCTAGTCTAGGGGTTATGGGTGGGGTCATGGGAACAAAATACGCTGGCAGGTAATTGTACTTGTCTTTGAACAATCTGGGCTGCCTAATGTACCACTTTTCTTCTTGACCTATTGTTTTGGTTTCTCTAGTTCTTGCCAGGGGATTGGCAAGGAGTATGTTTTCCAAGTTGAACTCAGCATAGGCTGGGTTTGGAGGGTACACAGTAAAGTGCACAGGTCCAAAGGGGGCTCCTGGGGGACGGTATAATGCCTGGGGCGGTTTAGCAGGTTGGTCTCTGGAGGGTTTGGTTACCTGGTTGTCTACTTAACCAGAGTTAAGGTGGAAGATCACTAAGACTAGATAGGGTAAGATTTGTTTGAACCAAAGGTTCATAAAACTTTATTATTGAAAATGACAATGTGATCATCATCACACTGCCAGCGTTCTTATACCATGTGTTTTTGCTTCTTTGCTTTTTGCAGGCTTCAGGTCCATAGGCAGTTTGCCGGTAGGGCATGGATCTTGGCTTAGGGTCTGGAGGGCATCAGTTTCTGGTTGGGTGCACTCTGGCAAATAGAGGTGGCAATGCTTAATTTTGCTGCTTTGGTTCATCATGTCACCTGAGCAGGCTAATTGCATTCCTCTTTCTGGACTGGGGACTGGCAGTAGTTGGTGCTGATTGGCAGGGCTAGTAGTGGGTCTTTCCCAAGCCACAGCTTCTGCATAGGTCTGGGTCCTCAGTGGCACTGGTTTGTCAGTTCTTGGCTGGACTGGCTCTGGGGAACAGCAGTGGTAGTGCTTTTTTTGCCGCTGTTGTTCACCATGTCACCTGAGTTGGCCAATTGCAATACCTTTTCTGGACTGGAGACTGGCAACAGCTGGTGTTTGTTGGCAGGTCTAGTAGCAGGTCTTTTCCCAACTTTCTTTAGACAGATCACATTTCCTGTGTAGGTATGGTTCTTCAGTGGCACCGGTTTGGCGGCATTCTGGCAACCATTTGGGGAATCCTCGGTATTAGGCTGGCAGGTTGCAGGGCAATTTAACAATTTGAGTCTGTGACTTAACAGATTGGCGGGTCCTGATCTGTCCTGGGGGGCCCAATCCGCCTTCAGGGGACTGGGGTTTGACTCTTGGGTTTTCAATACAAGTATTGAAATTTCATTCATGACAGTAAGCAGCAAACTGCTCCCAGTGATGAGTAATGGCTGCTTGTAGGGATGAAATCTCCTGAACATGGAGTCCTAACACCATTTGATGGTGGAATAAGGCAGGTTGTACAAAGGATGGTAATAGGTGCTCAGCAGAGCCAGCTGCTGAGAGGAGATGCTGTGGAAATTGCAGATCTAAAATCAATTCATAGTATTCCACTCAACTGAACTGTAATTGGAGGCAAGGGATGGCCCCATCACGGGCTATCCCAAGGGCTACTGCCATGACTTGGTCTAAGTCAGGGGTGCCCAAAGGGTAGGCCACTAGGCGGGGACCATTCCCAAGGTTCATAACAGTAGGGACAATAGGTGGTTCTTTGATGTCTTCCTTGATAGGAGGAATGGTGATTTTGGGTGAAGTTGGCTCTTGTATGAGAGGAGGCAAAGGACCTGAAAACGTGATTGCAAAAGGGATAACCAAGGGGCTTACAGCCCCTGTAGTGAGCACCATCTTTGTTGTGTTCTGAGACGCAGCACAGAAACACAACAGGGAATCCTAACCTTAGGATTGGATTTGTACTAAGTCTCGGTTAGAATGGCAGGGAAGGCTATACAATTACCTTGTGGCCCTGGAAGAATAATCTCTACTAGTTGTGGCTAGAGAGAGGCGCGGAAGTACAGAAGACTCAAAGACAAAAATGTGAATAGAATGTAATTTTTATTGGTGAAAATAAAATGTAATATATAGTGGTTGAGAATACCACAAAACACTACCAGGACGGTAGGATCACTTTCCACAAGCATGAGTGGGGCAAGTGAGTTGCGCAGAATCAGGAAAACAAACAATTGTATTTCCCAGTTTGGATATAGACTCATTTTGAGGAGCAAAAGTGAAAGAGAGAGATTCATCCTCAAAATAACCCATCAAAGGCAAAATCAAAACATGGTGAATGGCAGCATTCACAACATTCTCTAATGTTTCAAGGACTGGATGATAGCAAGCATTCCTTTATTGTAGATGGGGTAGTTCAACTCAGGCAGAGTGAACTTCCTTGAGTAGTAAGCCACAGGGTGAAGCTTACTATCATGCCCCTCCTGAAGCAAAACCCTCTAATGCAAAGTTGGAGGTGTCTGTCTCCACAATGAAGGGTTTATTGTAAACTGGCATTTTCAAGACAGGGGCAGAAACAAAGGCGTTCTTTAGCAACTCAAAGGCAGATTTGGTGGCGTCATCCCACACAAAGAGGTATTTCTCAGAGGTAAGGATGGTCAAGATCAAGCAGATTGAAGAAAAATTTTGGACTCTTTCCCGGCAGAAGTTTACCAAGCCCAGGAAACTTCTAACCTTCTTGCAGTTCTTAGGTTCAGGCCATGATGTCACAGCCTCTATTTTGTTGGGTGTCATAGCAAATCCTCCTTTAAGTACATTGTATCCCAAGAATTCTACTTCTTCTTGGAAAAACTCACATTTCTGGAGTTTGACAAAGAGTCTGTGTTCCTTGAAGTGTTGTAGGACAGCTTGAAGGTGTTTGACATGTTCTTCAGGGGTGCAGCTGTAGATGAGGATGTCATCTAAGTAGGCTACACAACACTGATCCTTGAGTATTCCCAAGACCACATTCATCATTGTTTGAAAAGTGCTGGGTGTGTTGCATAACCCAAACGGCATAACCTGGTATTTGTAGAAGCCTTGTCTAGTCTTGAAGGCAGTCTTCCATTTGTCACCAGGCCTGATCCAGATCTTGTTAAAGGCATCCCTCAAATCAACCTTTGAAAAGACATTGGCTCCTGAAAGCTGGTCTGAGAGATCTTTGGCATTGATTACAGGGTATCTGTTTTTTACAGTGATGTTGTTCAGGTCCTGGTAGTTGACGCAAGGACGTAAGTTGCCGCCCTTCTTTTTAACAAACAGTAAAGGGGATAAACAAGGGGTTTTGGAGATGTGTATATTCCCTTCTTCAACATCTTGTCCAAGTACTCTTTTAAGGCAACTTGTTTCTTTTTGTTACAACTGTAGACAGGTCTGTGCTTTTGTTGGGTTTCTTGGAGGAGTTCAATGGCATGGTTGAACTTACTATGTTTAGCAAGGTGGTGGCTTCTTTTTCTGTGAAGACGGTGTCAAAACAGCAGGCTCAACCCTCCAGCAAGGTTCTGAGTAAGTGGGTTTGTAACCCGCAATCCAATTATCCAGCCACTTGAAGCCAAGTTAGGAAGTCAACTTGAATTTCCAAATCTAACAAAATAAACAAATGATGATCCCTTATAGTGGATACCTTGTTTTGGCGCTTGACTCATTACCAGTATCAAGCCACCCCCTTCACTATCACACTGTGTGATCAACACTATCATGTTCATGTTATCTATAATTCACAATGACTATATAATACATATCTCTCAATTAATATATAAAAGCAAGTCTATCTGTCTGTAATTTTGCCTCAAGTGGGCTCAAGCCGTAAGGGATTTGACTGAATTTATTTTTACTTAAATTTGATTTTAAAAGTTGATTGTTAAGCCAAAAGCTCAATTTGGCTCATCCTTACATTCAATCCCTTACATGCATCTTTGAGAGTACACAGATTGAATTCAGTGAAGTGTGGACTAAATCATGTTGAACTGAAATATAAGCCACTCAAACTTTAACAAATTTGTATTTAATTACTAGAATTTTAATTAGTGGCAAACACCATTCAACCATATCAAAGTGGCTTATCTGTATAGATTACCCGACTCTAGAATGGGTGTATTAAAATTAGAAAAAAAGCAGCAATTGTTTGCTATCCTTTTATATGATTGGATGGTTATGCTCTATGCTGAGGATTGAATTGAAAACAAAAAGAGAGCTTGGTCAATTTAAAGCAATACAGTTTAAATTATAAATATAAATATTAGTTTAAAGAAGGAGATGGTTGGCTTGGACATTTCGAAATACTTATTCTTCAAGTGAGATAGTAGAGCATTCCAATTTGATGCCACCTGATTCAAGTGGCTCCATATTGTTTCAGAGTAAACCTTGCTTGCCACAGCTTCATCCCAAAAGAACATCAGTGGAGTGAAAATACTATGATAAAATTATGGTTCAATATAATGATTTTCATGAAATTTAGAGGACGTAGATCAATTTTTCAGATGATTCCGATCACAATAGTACCAAACATGATAGCTCTAACTGTTCTAGATGCTGAGATATATAGTTGAGTGCTGGAATCAGGTTCACGTCACAATCAAAGGCTCAGACTTAATTTGATAATATCTAAATTTAACTTTTAATACACACTAAAAAACTAAAATCAATGTATCTCAGTGAATACTAAGCCAATTTTGATGTCCAATAGCTTATTTTAAAGCTGCAGATCAGCTCTACGTTGTGAAAGGATTTAAAAAAGCAAATACTAAATTTTAAAATAATTAGTTTATCTTTACTAAACTTGATAGTAGTACTACACTTATTTAGGTTTAGTTTTTATTTATACTTGTAATATATAATTTTTATTTTAAATAAATATAATTGAAACTACCTTTTAAAAAAGCAATTAAATAAATTTTATTTAAACATGTGATAAGTACTCCAAGCCTAAAAACACAATAAAATATATTTAATTAACTTATTAAATTCAACTTTAATTCTGTCCCTGGATGGGACAACCACCTAGTAAAGAATATTATCTAGTTTCCAAATATTTTCCCCCTTGTAACTTTGCTAAGACATCACAGTTACAACAACGGACTCCCAAGGCTTCAAAAATTTTGGGATCTCAGCTTTACAAGATTCCATGTCAATGTTGTTTAGCTCAGGGTCTGCTGAGAGTTCAAGCAGGAAACCTCTAAGATTTTGTTCTCATGTGTGACAGTCACCTGATGGTTACTACAGTCTAAGTTCAATTGGTGGTCAACCCATCATTTAAAACCTATTACTACAGGTTTGGGAAGCTTCTCCATGACCTAGAATCTGGTAAGCAGGAGTTTCTCATTTAACTTCAGGGAGAAGGTCTCTTTGCATTTGTGGGACAGGTCTGTTGTCTTGTTGCCCAATGTTACCAGCTGGGAGTTTCTGTGAGAGAGGGGGGCTAAAATAACTAAGTTTGACTCTCATCTCAGCAAGATATACCACCAGGATGCCACCCAGTGGAGTACTGGGATGCCCGCTCGGAGAGGGGACCAAAGAGAGGACGCAGGAGATAACTGAGGGAAGTATGCATTCAGCCCCATCAACACCAACCTGGCAAGCAACCATGGCGTGCAGGTGAGAGCATGAGGCAACTTTGCAGGTGCTCAAAGGGGTGCCAAGTTGCCCCCTCTAAGCTGGGAAGGGCAGGCGCCAACACCTCCTCTAATGTGAGAGTAGGCCCAGTGTGATCAATAGCATAGAAATCCAGGTCATCACAAGTTAGACTCTGGACAATAGTCTCCCCCAAAAGGAGAAGTGCACCAGGTATATGCAGGAGACTAGAGGGATTATCCCCTGCAAGGCAAACAGAAGAAGAGATGCAGGACCATAAATTGGGGGAAGATGTCCAGAGGAGAAGCACAAGAGGGGCCAGAGAAAATACCACAAATCTAAGAACTGGGAAGATCATAATAACAAAGCCCATAAAATTTGGAATTGAGGGGTGCTAAAATTAGGTTTCAGACAATAAGATTTTAGGCAACTGGGGAAGCTGCAAGAAAAAACCAGGAGTGGAGCAGGAGAAACCACTTGGAGACCTTGACAGTGGTTTTGGGTGGTTTGACTGGCGTAAAAGAAGGCAAAGCAGGTTCAAACCCGGAAAATTAATAAAAACCTCAAGATTCTAGTAGGATTTATATAAATTTTTGAATCAGAATTTGTGTTCAAACAGTGGTTTCAAAAGAGACAGCAAACAACACAACAACTAAGTGTTAACACTGTAATATAAGTCTCAAAGGCAACTACCAGGTTCAAAAGAGGCAGTTTAATAGTAAGTTTTCAAGAAGATACTTACTAACACTTTTGCTAAAAAAGGGGAAGGACTCCAAACAGAGTCCAAAAATAAAGACTAGGTCTTTCTTTCTTTGGTTTTAAAACTAATAAAGTTTTATTAAGGTAAAAATTGACAAGCAGGGGACTCAAAGTCCCCTGGCATTGTTAAAAGGAGTGAGATACCAAGGAAGGGATCACATGACCTTAAGAGGCTCATCTGGTTGGCTAGGAAAGAAATTTTGCTGGGCATGGCCAGGGGTGCTGGAGGATTCCAGTTCAATTTCTGCGCCCCTACCTGATTGGCTGGGAAGCAATCCAAGCATTTCAGATTTATTTGACTCCCTAGACATTGATGTGGCATCTCCTGATTGGGCATTTCTGATTGTTTTCAAAAGTGGGCAAAACTATGCCAACAAATAATCCAAATTGATCAGTGTTTCTTCCCAGGGCAGAGCAGCCAAAGCCGGGAAATCCACAGGGTAAGCCAGAGCAAATCTCTCATCCACAATGTGCGCCAAGTCCCCCAAGGAATTGAGCAGCTTAGCTGTTACTTTTAGGCCTTTCTTGGTGCAACAGGGGAAAATGGTTCAATCCAAAGCTAAGGGTGGCAGTGAATTTACATTATCCTTTCTGTCAGGGGCCCACTCTTGGGCGGCCGGCCCACCGGTTTTGGAGGTAACTTGGGCCGGGTTTTTTGCGGGCAGGGCCCACCACAAGAGAGGGGCTAACTTCAAGAGGTAAGAAGCAGACTTTCCTAACCAAGACCACGGGCTGGCAGCCGGTACAATGGTGTCCACCACCCCAGTGAGGGTGATGTACACTATACCAAAAAGCTTGCTGGTATGGTCAGTTGGCAGGTTGGGGGAAGAGGCTGGCATTGGTTTTGGTGTTACAGGTGGTTCCATATAAATGTTATAGGCCAGGAGGTAGTTGAATTTTCCTCTAAATAACTTGAGGGCAGAGAATATCCACAGGCCTTGGCGGTTGTATCTGACGGCGGATTAGATGCAGGCTAATGAGTCAAGTTTGATGATTTTCTCTGGTGTGTAATCCTTATATTCAGGCTTTAATGGGTAATCAGTAAAATGAACGGGCCCAAAGGGAGCACCAGGTGGACTGAAAACTGCAGACAGAGGGGCAGGAGGGCCAGGGGATCTTGAACTTAACTTATAGACAGCAATTACAAAATATGGTAATAGCTGTATGAGCCAAAGTAACATAACCTTTATTTAAAAATGGCAATAAGTTTGGAGCATGGGGTCCTTTGGTCTATATAGCACCCCACCTCCAAACTTAACATTTTCCATGGGTTCATCAGGGCATTGGGGAAAGCTGGGCCGGGGGAATCAGGTACTTGGGTCTGAAAGTAGCAGAATGGTGCTTGGCCCGGGAGTTCTTTCATTGGTCAAAATTCTCAATTTGGCTACCTGATTGTCTTGCTTTAGCATTGTGGTCATGGGGCTGGGCCGCAGGCCTGTGCCTCTTTCCTGGGTAGGCTGCTGATTGGTTGCTTGAGAGGACTTCAAACCCATGAAGCTTACATAGGCGCCATCTCTGCCTTCATTAGGTAATTTGAAGGGCACCTCTTTGGGCGCCACTATGGTTGGGCTGATGTCAGTATTCTGGCTTTGGGAATTCACAGGAGCCTCAGCTTGCAGGGGTTTGATCCCCAAAAAACACGGGTGGGCGGCCCAGCGGTCCATAGGCCTGGCAGCCCGTAGGAATCCAAGGCCGGGGTTCAAATCCTGCTCCCGGGCCTGGGTTTCCAGAGGGGAAGAATTGTCAATCTTGACACTTTCCTTTTTTCTGGGGCCAGATGCCTCTCTGGAAAAGTGTAGCCACCAAGAAGTTCTTATGTGCCTTGGGGATCTTTAGCGCCAGGAGGGACTTGGGAGGCCCAAGTGCTGATGGATTTAACCTTGTGAAATTCCTGTATCAGGTCCCAACAGTTCCTGCAATCAGACAAGCTTACCCAGCTGTTATCATAGAAGGGGTAAACTTTCCATTTGATACAATACTGTAGGGACTTCCTAATCCGGTGGGATGCCACCACTGCCTACACCTCATATTCAGGGGAGTCATCAACCACAATGGGCTCAGGGGTGTCTGGGAGGTGTCCTTTAAATGAGGAGAGTCAACAAGCATTAAAGGTATTGTGGATGTGGTATGAGGGGGGAAGTTCCAGCACGTAAGCTCCATTGCCTTTGTTTTCCAACACTTTGAATGGCCCTAAGCGTTTTGGGGCAAATTTCTGCAAGGGAACTTTTATGCAGATGTTGGAAGAGTCCAGCATGACAAGGGAGCCTACTGGGTAGTCTGCTACTGGACAACAATCCTTCTCTGCTGCCTTCTTGTACAACTCTATGGATTTGGCCAATGTCTTTTGTACTTTGGCATGGGTGGCTTTAAGGTGGGCAGCCATGTCTGCTGCAGCTGGGACGTGGGATTGCAGAGACTGGTCAATAGAGAAGGCAGGGGAGAAGCCTAGAGTTGCTTTGAAGGGGGATACCCCCGTAGAGGAATGCACAGTATTATTGTAAGCAAACTGGGCTAGTGGGAGATTGTCGGACCAGGAGTTCATGGAAGCATTAGCGTAGCAGCGTAAATGCTGCTCCATAGTCTGGTTGACCTTCTTTGTTTGCCCATCTGACTGGGGGTAAAAGGAGGTGGACCTGAATGGATTAATGTTCAGAATCCCCAGAAGCAACTCTCATAACATGGATGTAAACTGGGGACCACAATCACTGATGATCTTCTGAGGTAGGCCAAAGTAAGTGAAGATGTGTTTCACAAACAGGTTTTCCATCCTCACTGAGTCCAACGTGGTTAGGCACGGGATGAAGACCAAGTATTTAGTGAATTAGTCAACTACCACAATGATGGATTCAAATCCTCCTGACAAAGGGAGAGCCACCACAAAGTCAACTGAGATGGACGACCATGGCCCTTGAGACTGCTGAAGGGGGGTGGAGAAGACTATTGTTCCCTGAACAATCCAGTTTAGAGCGGGAACAAGCAACACACTTCTTAATCCAAGGGCCTACTGCTTTGGTTATCCCAACCCAGCTGTAAGTGCTCCTGATGAGTTCAAGCAGCTTCTTTGTGCCAGGATGTCCAAACAGGTGAGGAGCATGATGTTCTGTCATGACACGTAGCCGCAAGTCCTTTGGAACCCATACTTTGTTGTTTTGATAAATTATCCTATCCTTAAGATTATAGGGACCAATAGATGCAGAGTCAGGGGACAGCTTTGTGCAGATGTCTTGGCTGTCTGGCAAGGAGTGCTGGGCCGCCAGAATGTTATATAAGAGCGTGCCGGGGAGAGCAAGTAGCAGAGACATCTCAGATGTGGGGGCAGGACCAATGGTCAGGAGCTGGGAAGTAACAACTGGAGCTGTGGCTGGGATTTGAGGGAGAGGGAGGCTAGACTCCAGGAGGATCAAGGACTCCAGGATGACAGTGACCTGAGGATCCTTGTTGCCCCTCACTGGCTACATTGCAGGGTTGCAGCTCAGCAGGTTGGGGAGGATGTTAAGTTTGCCCTTCACAAACTTGTACTTGAACTTGTACCCTGAGAGGGTCTGCATAACACTTGCCTGGCAAGGGAGTAACTTTTGGGGCTTGCAGAAATAACAGAGGGCTTTGTGGCTGGTACAAACCACAAACTTGTGTTGGGCGCCCTGCAAGTGGTGTCTCCAATGAGTGATGGCATCTACCACAGCCTGTAGCTCCTTGTCAAACACCGCCCAGGAACACTTGTTGGGAGCAAACTTCCTAGAGAAGTAAGCAACCGGGAGCTCCTGACCATTGTGTTCTTGAAGAAGAACACACCCCAGCAGCCACATTAGAGGCGTCACAAGCTACAATGAACTGTTTGCTTGTGTTGGCGTGGCGCAGCACTGGGGTGGAGAAAAAAACCTGCTTGATGGCCTTAAAGGCCTCCTGGTATGCTGGAGTCCACACAAAGGAGGCATTCTTGCCAGCCAGGGGGTGCAGAGGGGCAGCAAGTTCAGAGATTACTGGAGAGAACTTCTTGAAGAAGATCACCATACCCAGAAAGCAGTGCAACTCCTTCTGATTCCGTGGGGTAGCCCACTCCCTAAGAGTCTTGGCCTTGTTGGGAGAGACCATGTGGCCGTCCTTCAGGACCAAGTTGCCCAGAAAGATAAACTTTAACTTGAAGAACTCACACTTGCTGGGCTTGATGAACAACTGGGCCTTGTGGATAGCTGCCACCTCAGCCACCAGGTCCTTAGCGTGCTGCTCTGGAGTGGTGGAGTAGATCAGGATGTCGTTGATGTACGCCACAGCACATGAGAAGCAGAGATCTCCCAAGGCATCCTCAATGACCTGCTGGAAGATTGCAGGAGCGCTCTTCAAGCCAAAAGGCATGACCTTAAATTGAAAGCAGCCACACCAAGTTTTGATGGCTGTAAGCCACTTGTCCCCCTCTGCCACACAAACTTGGTTAAAAGCATTAACAAGATTCAGTTTTGAAAAGACATGAGACTTGGTAATGTACTGGGCAATTGAGGCTTCTAAGGGGAGGGGGTAGCAGTCCAGAACAGTGACATTGTTGAGGAGGGTGTAATCAACGCATGGCCAGAGGGACCCATCTGATTTCTTAGCAAAAACTACCAGGGAGCTAACCAAAGAGGCCCTCTTGACTATCCACCCTTTTGCCAGCATATTGTCCAGCCACACACCCAACCTCTTGTTCTCCAATTTGCTAAGAGGGTACATTGGGGCGTCAATTTTTACAAGGTCAACTGTTGTTTTAAAGGTCAAATTGTGGCAATAGTGTGGAGAGAGGGCACAGGACAGGGTAGCGTCAAAGGCGTCCTTTAAGGGAGCAAGGATGGCTGGAAGGGTAAAGGGCTCAGGCAGGGAGACCAGGGTTGCCGCAAGGGACAAGCATGACTCAGGCAGGTCCCACCCCAAGGGGCAAGGAGCCCAGGGAGCCGTTCAGCAAGAAGTGGAGCTTGTTGGTGAGACAGTCAATCTGCACCAAGTGACGCCGCCACCACTCCACGCCCACAATTACAGGATACAGTAGGTCCTCAACAGCAGATAATTTACTCACAAACACGTGTGAATCTGTACAGTAACTGAGTGGGTTGGTGAGAGGATAGCTGAGAACCGGTACCCTGCTGGCATCAATAAGGCTCTGAGGAGGGAGCAAGGACAAACCCAAGGATTGGGCCAGTGCCAGGTCCATAAAGTTGCCCGCAGTACCCGTATCCACCAAAACTGTAGCCTTAGCCTGACAGGATCTGGTATAAAAGGTTGCAGTAAAAAAATAAGTAAGAAAGATCTTCTTTATTCTGCATGATCAGAATGGATGCAGCAGGGTTGCAGGAAGAAACCTTGGTGATGGCAGCCAAAGCTGCAAAGACAGGAAGGGATCCTGTGGAGGTGGGCCAGTTGGGAGCCTGGCGGGCGCGGCACATTGCGTTGATGGTAGGTGTCTTGGGAGGCTTGGCTGCGGGGCTTAGCCTGGGAGGACTTAGGGACCAGGAGATGGGACAGCACACCAGACTTGGGCTGGTAGGCTGGTTTGGCTCCAAGCTTGAGGGCCAACACAAAGGCCTTCTTGAGGGAGGTAGGAGCTGGGTCCCACACACTCTTGTCAGCTGAAGCAGCGTCCAAGGAGTTGCAGAACATGGCCACTGCCATCTTGGTAGGGAGATCCAGGGAGGCAGCTTTCACTGCAAAACACTCAACATGGGAGGCAAGGTCAGGGGTGCATCCTTTGGAACAAAGAGTCTCAAAAATAAATGAGGCCTTGGAACCCATAGCAGCCACCACTGAAGAAGCCAGCATAAGGAGGGAGGAAGTATCCCTAAGCTCCTGGCTTTGGCGGAGAAGAGTGCGCACCCAGAGGCGGGTGTCTCTGTCCAGCGCATCTAAGAGGGCCACTGATCTCTGAGCGTCAGCAATGGGAGTGTCCATGGACGCAGAGTCCATGGAGAGGAAAAGCTGTAGCTCCCCAAGGGCATCCAGAAACTTTTCACAGACGGCCACAGAGGGGGGTGCAGGGTGACATCAGGGTGATGTTCACTGCTGATGCAGCCAAGGAAGCTGTGGAGGGAGAAGCAGACTTCTTGGTGAGACACAACTTGAAGGAAGACAGAAGTGACCACTCAGCCCACACTGAGAGAAATCCAGCAAGGAGTGATCCCAAGCTGGCGCAGATGAGTGCAAGAAGTAAGCTCCACACCCAATAGCAAAAGGCTTCAAATGCAGAAGAAATGGGCTTGTCAATTATGTGAGAGAGGGGGCTAAACTAACTAAGTTTGGCTCCCATCCCAACAAGATATACCACCAGGATGCCACCCAGTGGAGTACTGGGATGGCCGCTCAGAGAGGGGACCAAAGAGAGGATGCAGGAGATAACTGGGGGAAGTATGCATTCAGACCCATCAACACCAACCTGGCAAGCAACCATGGCATGCAGGTGGGAGCATGAGGCAACTTTGCAGGTTCTCAAAGGGGTGCCAAGTTGCCCCCTCTAAGCTGGGAAGGGCAGGCGCCAACACCTCCTCCAATGTGAGAGTAAGCCCAGTGTGATCAATAGCATGGAAATCCAGGTCATCACAAGTTAGACTCTGGACAATAGTCTCCCCCAAAAGGAGAAGTGCACCAGGTATATGCAGGAGACTAGAGGGATTATCCCCTGAAAGGCAAACAGAAGAAGAGATGCAGGACCATAAATTGGGGGAAGATGTCCAGAGGAGAAGCACAAAAGGGGCCAGAGAAAATACCACAAATCTAAGAACTGGGAAGATCATAATAACAAAGCCCACAAAATTTGGAATTGAGGGGTGCTAAAATTAGGTTTCAGACAGTAAGATTTTAGGCAACTGGGGAAGCTGCAAGAAAAAACCAGGAGTGGAGCAGGAGAAACCACTTGGAGACCTTGACAGTGGTTTTGGGTGGTTTGACTGGCGTGAAAGAAGGCAAAGCAGGTTCAAACCCAGAAAATTAATAAAACCTCAAAATTCTAGTAGGATTTATATAAATTTTTGAATCAGAATTTGAGTTCAAACAGTGGTTTCAAAAGAGACAGCAAACAACACAACAACTAAGTGTTAACACTGTAATATAAGTCTCAAAGGCAACTGCCAGGTTCAAAAGAGGCAGTTTAATAGTAAGTTTTCAAGAAGATACTTACTAACACTTTTGCTAAAAAAGGGGAAGGACTCCAAACAGAGTCCAAAAATAAAGACTAGGTCTTTCTTTCTTTGGTTTTAAAACTAATAAAGTTTTATTAAGGTGAAAATTGACAAGCAGGGGACTCAAAGTCCCCTGGCATTGTTAAAAGGAGTGAGATACCAAGGAAGGGATCACATGACCTCAAGAGGCTCATCTGGTTGGCTAGGAAAGAAATTTTGCTGGGCATGGCCAGGGGTGCTGGAGGATTCCAGTTCAATTTCTGCGCCCCTACCTGATTGGCTGGGAAGCAATCCAAGCATTTCAGATTTATTTGACTCCCTAGACATTGATGTGGCATCTCCTGATTGGGCATTTCTGATTGTTTTCAAAAGTGGGCAAAACTATGCCAACAAATAATCCAAATTGATCAGTGTTTCTTCCCAGGGCAGAGCAGCCAAAGCCGGGAAATCCACAGGGTAAGCCAGAGCAAATCTCTCATCCACAATGTGCGCCAAGTCCCCCAAGGAATTGAGCAGCTTAGCTGTTACTTTTAGGCCTTTCTTGGTGCAACAGGGGGAAATGGTTTGATTCAAAGCTAAGGGTGGTAGTGAATTTACAGTTTTTCTGGATTGGTACATCCAGTTTCTCAGCTAGACTATGTTTCATGTAGTTGAGGGTTGCCCCACTGTCTAAGAACGCTACAGTGTTCACCTCATGGTCATGATAACATAAAGTAGTGTCAATGATAGGATAAGACTAGGGAAGTGTTGTTTATTGGTAAAATGGTGGCTCTTTGGGTTCCATTGGAGCAGCTAGTGCAGTCCTTGGATAAGTGACCACTCTGGTGGCAATAGAAGCATAGTCCACTTCTGACATGACATTGGTACTCTTCTGAGGTCATGTTCAAACAGGGCCTACTAGCACCAGAGGTTTGGTTGTTCTGGGGCTGGCCAGTGTGGTACTCTTATGGTTGGCTGAAGTCCATGCCTCTTGCAATAGCCAGAAGCTTATCTTTGGGGAAGTTGCATTGGTGATGTCTCATCAGGCTGGCGTGGTGTGGGTTCAGACTGTTTATGAAATGCAACCCTGATACGTTGTCAGGAATCTTGGCAGCCTCTGCCAAGCATAGAAATTGCTGTATGTAGGTCTCCAGATTGTCCCTTCCTTGGGTCAGGCATATGAGCCCCATGTAGGCTTAGATCTTGGCCCCAGCAGGGGTGGTTGCAGAGTTCATTCTCTCCAGTAATTGATTGTAAGAGAGTATGAGGTCTGGGTCTTCCTCTAGGCTGGTCAAGATGATTTCTCTGGCATCATCCTTCAGTTGGGCGGCCACCATCATAGCCTTCTTAGTGTTGTCTCTGAAGCTCTTGGGGTGGGAACAGAACAGGGCGTTTATCATTATCATTCCTTTTATGTCACCAGTCAAGTCTATTTTGGAAGGTCAGGAAATGTTGTGGGGGCAGCAGTATTCTGGTTTGAGGAGGAGATGATCACAGTCTGACCTGGGATGGCTTGGTAAAAAATTCTTCTTGGCTTTTGTTTGTTTCTTGTTTCTTAGTCATATACTGTCTTAGGTAGTAAGCTGAGGTCAAAAATAAAATCATAAAAGATGCCCTTATAATCAAAGAAGAATAGTGGCACGGGGTTACTAGTTTGGTTATGGTTGACATACTGTCACAGCTCATACCAGAGTCCAAATGGACTCCCACAGAGGAGGCAGCCCAGGCCTGGAAGGCCATGTACACAATAGGCATGATTCTGATCAGGTAGTTGACTGCAGTAGCTAGGGGGCGCCAACTCCCAGTATGGGTCACAATTTGGTCAGCCAGCCTCAATACTGTGATATAGACAAACCCCAACTTACTGAAATCCTGAGAAGGAGGTGTGTTAGGTGGAGGGGGAGTAGTAGGAATCTCCTTCATTTGGGATGATACAGTCACTCTTGGGTAGCCAGAAGGCAGATCTAGGTGGTGGGGATGATAGAACTCCAAGTCAAGAACTCTAGACGGTTTGGACAAAGTAATGGGAGCTGAACCAGGTGGGAATAGATAAGTGTGTTTATAATGTGTTGTAGATTCACAAATATATTCAAACAGAATAATTATATTATAGCAAAAATAGATAATTCCTGCAAGAAAATAATGGGTTCTGAGTATATAATTGTTTATTTCAAGATTTCAACAGTGAGGAGGGCTTTGTCTCCTCACTATTTATACTTACCAGTGATTTTGTGGCCTTTTGTGCCACCAGAGAACTGATGGTATCAATTCCAGTTAAACTTAAAATTTGACAGGAATTTGTGTACTTGGTCCTGTAGGTGGATAATCAGTGGTTGTTATAACAGGAACCTTGCTTGAGCTGCAGCATGCCAAGATGCCACAGCTATTTATAGAACCTGCGTATAATCAAGAGCCCAATTGCTCAATCAAACAATTGTGCTCCCAATGTGTCATTTCCTGGTTATTAAGTGGCCCAAATTCATTAGTAGAATCAAAGCCAGGGATTTGGGATTGTGTGTCTCTCAAATCCTGGGCCATTTGCTAATCAAAAGGGGTATTTCTCTCTGGGAGACAAATGGTGAAAGTTTCCAGGTTTTGGGTTGTTTGGCCTCTAAAAAGACCAGCTGGTTGTCCAGGGCATTCTGGGCCCTGACACCAAAACCCTCACACCTTCCCCTGAGCCAGAGGCTGATAGCCCCACCCCTCCCCATTCTATCTTTGTATACTCCCCCTCTAATCCCCAGGAGAAGCACTTCTTCTTTAATGTTGAAGATGAGAATGAAAGAAACTCTGAAAACAACTCTAGTAATTATGGTTCAGCAGCCTCAGAGGAGGAGATTACCCTAGAGTGGGACTTACATGCAGTTGTCAACATCTGTAATGACAATGGGCAATTCAAAGTCCTGGCTGTTTTCCTTGACTATTTTCCTATTATGACCAAGAATGGAGGTGCTGGCTTTTTCAAGGATGGCTTCTGTTTCACCTACAATGACCAGATAAAAATATGGCGCATAATCACTACCGCTGTGATAGTCCAGGCTGCCCTGCAAAATTAACTACAATTGGGTTTACCCAAGTCAAGGAGCTCACCATTGAGCATGACTGTTTGGGCTCCAATATGATCCTCTATTATCTTATGCGCTGGTACCTTTGCCAAGCCATTCCTTTCAACAAGGACTTGGCTTCAACTGAGCTGGTAACACATGCTCTCCTTTACCTGAATGAGGATCAGAGAGAGAAGGTTGGAGAAAAGACCAGACTCTAATGGTATGTGGCTGATCAACGGTCAATTGATGCCAATATTGGTTTCAGCGCTAGAAGCATTGATGAGCTTGTATTTTCAGAAGTCCAGAAGACTATCATTCTCAGAAAGCCCTTTCTGCTGCACAATGATGGGCAAGGCTCACCAAACCGTATTTTGTGCTTTTCACACAAGAGGATCTCATACACCTTCTAAAGTGTGATACCTGGTTTGCTGTTGTGACTTTTGCCTCTTGTCCAAAGCTATTCTATCAGCTTTGGGCCATTCATGGTCAGGTTAATAAACACACCATCCCCTTTGTCTTCTTCTTTCTCCTTAATAAAAGGGAGGGGACTTACATTCACGCCTTGGATATACTCAAGCAAAAACTGGATGCCATCTTGCCCACGCTTGAAGAAGAGTCAACTGAGAAAAGGGGCCAAAAGAAGAAGATCAACCCAGAGGCCAGCCAGGAGTAACAGGTCAAAACCAGAAAGGCGCCAGAGTCCCTTCCCTACCATATCATGTTAATGGTTGACTTTGAGGCTGCACAGGCCAACAGCTTTACCAAGGTATTTAGGAGCAGGCCCCAAGGCTGCTTCTTTCACTACCACCAGTCTCTGCGCAAGAACCTGATGAAAGCCCCAGCCCTCAATAAGCTGGTATTCAAGGATGGCACACAGGAGACCAGAAAGATCTTCAATTGCTTGTTGCTCTGGCCATGGTCAGAAAAGAAGAGGTTAGTCTTTTCTACAATGAGCTTCTCAAGGACAATTACATTATCAATCACCAAGAAGTATTTGCTACCTTCATCCAGTACTTTGAGCACCAGTGGGTGGGTTTATTCTGGGGGTATTGCTTCATACGCAAGGGCAACAACTCAATTAATTGGAACTTCTATAAGCAGGTCAAAGAAGGTGTAACTAAGACCACCTCATCACTAGAAGGTTGGCACAATCAATTTCCCGCCTGGTTAAGGTAAAAAAGCACATGTTCAATTTGATTATCAAAAAGCTGAAGATTCAGAACACTCACAGGGACCAGCTATACCCCCAGGCCATCAAAAGCAAAACTATTGTACCCAAGCATTATGCCCAGCAGGACAAGTTTGCAAGTGTTACTAAGAAGGTTTTGGCCTATTACACCAGAGAAGGCCGCCTTACCCATCTCAAAGACATTGTCACAGCCCTTAGATCTATTTCATAATTTAATTTCTTTACCAATAAATTTTTTCTTCCAAATATTTGATTTTTACTTTATTTTTAGGTAATATATGTTAATATAGGATCAAATTTTAATACAAAAATATCACTGTTTTGGGATGTGTTGACTTTAGAGCTTTGTTAACTATATTCAGTATTATCTAACCTCACATTTTAATTGCAGATTTGAACTCCTTGGATTATTTTGAGTTTAGCTGTATGCTTTTTTTATTACTTTTAATATTTATATATACATATTCAATATAGGATTAAAATTCAATACAGAAATATCACCATTTTGGGATGTGTTGACTTTGGAGCTTTGCATAATATAGTTAGTACTAGCTGACCCCACATTATTATTGTAGATTTTTATCTTTGGATGATTTTGAGTCCAACAATATTTTTTATGTTTTTGAAATGTTTTTGGGCTTTTATTAGTATTTCAAGTTATCCAGAGCAGTTTAGCCAGAAATTTGAGATAGGGTTTTGAGATGGTGTCTTTCTAGATGGCGTTTTCAAGATGGCGTATCCCACCCATTTACAAAAGGTTCCAAAGAGGATCTTTCTTCTGTTAATAAATACTTGTACAACTCCTATCCAGCTTTACAGTGTTGAGATTATTGACTCTTTCCCCTGTATATTATATCCTAATGTTGGGCAATAGAAACATTATAGGAATTAGTGCATAAGGTTTTCTAGAAGCCAAATCCCAAGTGATGAGTAGACTGGAATGTCCAGAGGGCTTCCATTGACACCCAGAGGAAAGGAATTATTAGAAAAGGAGTTTAGGACCTTATTACAATATCTTTGCATCCCCCAGAAGGACTGAATCAGGAAGATGTCATGATTTATGAAGGGGATGCTAGGATGCTAGCAAGAAAGGTGTTAGAAGAGTTTTCAGCAAGGACAAGGCACTGAAAGTAGAACATTGTCACTTGAATAATGACACCCCAACTCAGTTGGTCCCAGGAAATGATCCTGGACACCCCATGGTGACCTCCTTGAAGCAGGAGCATCACACTCTTTTTATGAAGCTATTGCAATTTTGTAAAGAAAAAAGGAAAGAGAGGATTACTGACTCAGTTTAAAAATGCAAACCCACCAAAGGCAAAATTGAAATAGTGTTAATGTGGTCATTCACAACATTTCCAAACTATGATTTCAATCAATTCCAGAGAACAATCATTTTTTAAGTTATTTTTAACTCAGACAATACTTGGATCATGATAAAATCTCACTCCCTTGTGGATTAGTGGCTAAATTTTACAGTGCATTAGCTACCGCTTCCAAATAAAGCTATTATCTTATTCTTAATCTATGCCCTTTTCTGCTGGACTGATATCTTCTCTAATTAAAATACTAAGCTATGGTTCTTTCAGTTTTAACACTTTCCTGCACCAGTGTTTACTATATCCTAAAACAGGTTTCTCCACTTTTGAAGATATTTAGACTAATTAATCATGTTATCAATATGTTGATGATTGCTGTCATAGCCCATATTAATGTCCAGCTAGACTCTTATAGGAGAGACAGGCCAGGCCAAAAGGCCATATATATAATAGGAGAAATTCTGAACAGGTAATTAACAGCAGTAGCCCAGAGACGCCAACTACCAGTATAGGCTATAGCCTGATTGGCTAACACCAACACTGCTATGTAGACAAACCCCAGTCTAATAAAGTCTTGGACGGATCATCCTCTGATGAGGGAGGAGATTTAGAGATTTCTACT
Source organism: Entomophthora muscae (assembly GCA_014839935.2). Taxonomy (NCBI): domain Eukaryota; kingdom Fungi; phylum Entomophthoromycota; class Entomophthoromycetes; order Entomophthorales; family Entomophthoraceae; genus Entomophthora; species Entomophthora muscae. The sequence continues at coordinate 73,373 of QTSX02002962.1, forward strand.
ATGTGTGTTGGAACTGACATCTTGAGGAAAATTTTGGGTGACCAGGAGAGTAATCCAAGTGATAGGAGCGGTAAAGATCTGGGTCTGGTACGTGGGATGAGGCAACCATTAAAGATGGAGAAGATCCTTGCGGCAACAGATAGGAGAAGGAATAATATTTTTGGGCTTTGCATAAAGAGTAAAATAATATATATCTCTCCAAAAATATAATTGATTCATGTAATTCAAAGGTTTTCACACTGTATAGACCTTTATTAATGATGCTTTCAATGATGAGGAAGGCTTCCCTTCCTCATCCTTTATACTTACTGAAAAGTTATAAATTTCTTGTGTCACTAGTTATCTGATGGCATTATTTTCAGTGCCACTAATTTCTATCCTTTAATCCTTCAGGTTTGCGCCCATGGGGAGCAGCATATTGGTTGTTTCCATGCTGTGTCACAGTTAGTTTTTTCTTCTGAGGTGCCACAGCAACTAGTTAATCCCATGAAAAATTAATTGACCAATTGTGTGATTGATCAATTACTTTTCTAATTTACTATTTCCCAATACTTTTGATATATGATTTTGCCTTTGTGTTCAATTGCTGTGTTTTGTGGCATGTGGGCCTTGCAAATTCTGGGCCATTTGAAGTTGCTGAGGGATGGTTCTACATCTGAGGGGCCATTATTATAGGGTTTCAGTTTTTTTTGTACTAAAGCAATGCTGGCTAGTAACTTATCAGTGGCATCTAGGGCCCTGAAAATTGATATTTTTATAGAATCCTCCCCAGTTAAGTTGAATCTTGGGTCTTTCTCTATTCCATTAGAGAAAAGTTCTCTAACCATTGGATCCATGATATTTATATTATGAAGTTTAGTCTGTATGCTGTGACAAACAGAGAAGATTCCAAGCTGCAATAAAAGTGTTGGGCAGGAATTCCCAGGAAAGAGTCTACACAATAGTAGCAAGCAGCAAACACATGGCTTTCTACCCAGATGGTGAACACAAGCTAGAAACCCCATTATGAATGGTCAGCAAAATGGAAAATGAAAAAAATTAAATTAAATAAAGTTTAAATTTAGTATAATGTCAACAGTCAAAATCATTTTTTATTTAACATTTTTCTTAAAATTTATTAAGTGTTTTTTAGGAAATGTAAATGTTAATGGTTTTTATGTTTTTTAATTGAGATATAATATAAAAAGTCTTTAGCTTTTACTGTTTTATATTTAAAAATGAGATACCCAAGTTAAGTTTTCAAGTAAATTATACTGGGGCTATATACCCCAGGTTGGGAAAAGAAAGACAGAAAAGTAGAGCCTCAACTATTGTTTCAATAGTTGAGAAATTATATAGTGAAGATAATATGGGGGATTCTGATCAAAATTAGGGAAATAATAAATACAACTTTAAGAGTTTGGATTTGTTACATTCATCTTGAACCCTGTCTTTGTAGTGTGCAATATCTTCTCCTTGGGCAGCTTGCTGCTGCTTGATTTCATTCACATGTTGTTTCTGTAGCAATTATATGACAAGTTATATTTTAGAACTGTGCTTGTTCAGCTCTGTGTGGTTCCAGGATCTTACCTACTATTATTGGCAGGTTGTCACAAGTGACAAGTTCCTGTTAACTATGCATGTGATAGAATACCAGCTATGGGATTTGAACCCCAATACCCTGCGGGCTGGTGGCCTGCAGTTTCCTGGGCTTGAACCAGTGTAAGGTCTTTCCCAATAAGGTGCAAGATTATATACTAAACCGTGTAAAGCATTCGGATTTAAGTTTAAAAGATAAAGGAAAGTAGGTACAGTTTGTAGATGTACCTTTTAAGACCTGCCAAAAACTTATGATTAGACACAAAAGGTGACATAGATTTAACTATTCCTAAACAAACTATATAGAACAAAGTATTAAATAAATATTTGTTTGTAACCAAAGGTATATCTACGTCAGGATATTCCCCATGGGAATATCTCAACATAAAACTAGTCAAGTTATCCCTAATGTTAAAAAAATGGTGATAACAAGCTAATTGCTTGTTGTCTAGCTATCTTCATTCTAATTATATTAGATTTTTTATCTCTGGAAGCAAATTGAGACCTAACAAAGTATTAACTTACTATAAACCTAAGCTTCTTTTAAAAAGATAATAACCTAAGTAAATTTTGAAGTTAGAATTTGAAGATTTAAAAAGGAAAAAACAAATATTAAAGTAAAAACCTGTGACAGTGATTGGGGGAAAACCACTTAGAATTTCAGCTTAAAAATCTTACTCTTATTGTGTCTTTATTTATAGGCAAGAAAAACCAAGTCTTGGGGAATATCTCCAGAGCAAAACAAGGAGTTTTTTGAACAGACTGATTGATAAACCAGAGGGGAAAACACATGGTGGTGGGGAAGCTGTTTGCAACAAGCCAAAGATCTAAATAAAGCAGGGGAAGGAAGACAGTAGTTGATTAAGTAGAAAAGAAAAAACCTATCTTAGAATAGGTATTATAAAGAAATAAAATAGAAACCATGTGTAACACGCAAGAGCAAAAAAACAAAACCCAAAAGCAAGCGCAAAACCAAAGCAAGAGCAAAAATCAAGGTAATAATTTGATTTAAAACTTACTAATAACTTCATAATTCAAACTTAAGTTTAAACTTGAACTTTAAACTTTAACTGCCTGCCCTTTGGGGCAGGGCACAACAACCAGAGCAGGATTTAACTTTGGGAAATCTCCTGAGACTTGATGAACTAAATTTACTTGCATCAAGGCCTCCCATGCCAAAAGTTCCTGTTAACCCAACCAATGAGAGTGTGGGCCAAGACAAAGGTCTTGAAATAACTTGGGTCACTGTGGCAGGGGAAGCAAAGAAACTTCCCATGGAATGCAGGCCACCCAAAGATGACTAATCCTGAAATCTGAAAGGGAAATTTGAGTTTTCTCATTTTGAGCCAGCCAATGAAATATCTCCTGCAATGGATGCCACCAAGGGATACAAAACCCTGGTAGACAGTATCACCAGGCCCAAAGGAAATTGTAAAAGTTTCTCCATGGCAGATGGGTATACTTATACCCTGGGCTGCCAGGAAGTTGCCCATTGCCATTCTTGCAATAAAGTGACCAGAACCTTTGGTTCACCAGGTTATTCCATATTTGATTTTATTTCTATTTCATTTGCAGTCTACCCTGTTGTGAATACCGCTATTCACCATGTTTTGATTTTGCCTTTGGTGGGCCATTTCAAAGACAAATCTCTCGCTTTTGCTTTTGCCTCTCAAAATGAGTTGATGACTGAATCAGGAAATACAATTGTTTGGTTTCTTGACTCTGTGCATCTCACTTGCCCCACCCATGCTTGTGGTGAGTGATCCTACTGTCCTGGTAGTGTTTTGTGGTATTCCTAACCACTATATATTCCATTTTATATTAACCAATAAAATCTAAGTTATATTCACATTTTGTCTTTATGTCTTCTGTACTTCTGCGCCTCTCTCTAGCCACAGCTAGTAGAGATTATTCTTCCAGGGCTACAAGGTAATTGCATAGCCTTCCCTGCCATCTAACCAAGACTTAGTACAAATCCAATCCTAAGGTTAGGATTTCCTGTTGTGTGTCTGTGCTGCGCCTCAGAACATGACAAAAATGGTGCTCACTACAGGGGCTGTAAGCTCCTTGGTTATCCCTTTTGCATCCACGTTTTCAGGTTCTTTGCCTCAGCCTATACAAGAGCCAACTTCACCTGAAATTACTAGTCCTCCTATTGAGGAAGATATTGCTGGCCCACCTATTACCCCCACTATACTGAACCTTGGGAATGGTCCCCGCCTAGTTGCTTACCCCATGGGTACCCCTGACTTAGAACAAGTCATGGCAGTAGCCCTTGGGATAGCCCATCAAGGAGCCATCCCTCGCCTTCAGTTGCAGTTCAGTCAAGTGGAACACTACAAATTGATTGTGGCTCCTCAAATTCCACAGCATCTCCTCTCAGCGGCTGGCTCTGCTGAGCACATACTATTGTCCTTTGTGCAGCCTGCCTTGGCCCACTATCAAATGGTGTTGGGGCTCCACATCCAAGAAATCTTGTCTCTACAAGCAGCGGTTACTCATCACTGGGAGCAGTTTGCTGCCTACCAACAGTGGATACATTCCCTGTTTTCCTTGGTATCCAACAATCAGCACAACTCTGTTACCTCCCAGACCTGTTTGGTTAACTCTTTCAAACGCATGTGCCAGTCCATCCCTGAATACATGAGAGAACGTCTACACAAGTTTCACTAGCTAGAACAACCCTGGCAAACTCAAGTAGATTCCACCTTAAATGCTTATCTCACCAACTTCAAATGACTTGTGCAACAGATTAATGCATTCAGCATGTATTCCTTTGAGCAACCACAGCAGGTAGTGGACTTTGCTTCTTACAGCCTTAATAAACTCAGTGCAGCGTTCAATCAAGAAAGAGCTGCCACTGCTGCTGCTATAGCCAAACTCCAGAGTCAAGTGAATGAATTAGCTCGCCCAAGCCAGATGTTCCACCCTCTCACCCTTCTGATGACTTGGCAGATCAAGAGCAGAGAATATGGGACTCTATTTGAGAGCTACATACAACTACTTGCAGTCAAGGATGTCCTGCTGAGGCTCCTCAACCTGATCCTCAGGTGCTTGCTTTGACAACTCAAATGGCTGAGCTACAGCAAGAAGTTGCTGCCCTACACAAAATGGTGGCAGCAGCTGCTAGTCCAGTTGGGGTTGCTGATGAAGATGATTGCTGCCCTGGTTTATACAGAGCCCCTCAAATCCAATGTGCTAGGGAACTAATTGCCCTAGCTAACAAGGTGGATCAATTGAAGCGGGACCATACTGAACTGGATAGAGACGTACAAGAGATGAATGGCGTGATCAACTCTGTGAACAACAGGTTTGCCCCTCGTCTCTAAGTGGGACCATTCCTTACTTCTTGACTGGCTGAGCTCTCCACAATAATGACCACCCAAGGCCAACGCTTAGATGCTACTTCACAACAGACCACTCAAGCTGTCAATACAGGTGCCCGCGCTGTTGAGACCCTGACTACCCTTAAAGAGAGTGTTTGTCAGCTGTGGGCTAGACAGCCCCCCTCTAAATCCAAAGCAGAGTTCTCCCCATGTATAAACGTACTCAATAGCAACAATGGTGGCCCAACTCCCAAAGCACATTTTAAGCAAGTATTTTACCCCAGAACCTCAACCATTGCAGCTTTCCTAACTATCTACAAAACTGCCATGAGAAGAGCCTTGGATGAAGTCAATAAGAAACACATTCTGACCTGTCTAAACCTGACCTGCCAAGAGGTAATCATGCCAGAACTGCCCACCATTGAGACCTGGGAAGATATTAAGCAGCTTCTGATTGACAAGTTTGGTGGTGACCTTAGCCTGGAAGTAAAGAAGGACGCCTTCATGCATATTGCTTTCAAGCCTAAAGAGACACTAGCTGAGTTTGCAGACCAATTCTATATGGAAGAACAGTAACTGATAACAATCAGACAATTGACAGCCCATGAAGCTTACATGGCTTGCGCTCAAGCCCTCAAAGTTAACCAGCTCCTTTGCCTTCACTTCAAATCCCATAAGGCTATGCTTTCCTCCATGAAGAGCATAAAGACGCTGTTGCAGGATATGCACCTTACCCATTCTGGAGCAGTTGTTAGGGAAGGTTAAGCTACTTCTAACTTTGGTTTGTCTTCCTGTGGTCCTTGCATTCTTACCATGAACTTGCAAAATCCTCCTTGACACCAAGGTTGCCACAACTATGGTCAGATAGGTCATCATTCTTGAGTCTGCACCAACCCACGGATTGAAGGAGCTGATCCAAATAGCAGGCGGAAAAAGAACAGTCAACCTAGAGGCAGAGACGCTCTCAGTTGACAATTCTTCCCAGTCTATTTCAATCCCTCCCTCTATATCTGACTCCAAGCCTGCTGATAATGAGGTTCCTCCTATCTTCCTCTTGTTCCACAATATCTCTGACAACTCTGACCTTGATGACTCTGATACTGACAACGCCACGCATATGGGTACTCTGTCCTGGCTGTTCCTGAAACCATTTCAGTCCCCTATAAGTTGCAATCAGGAAAGACTAAAACTACTGCTAAGTCTTTGCCTGAATCCAAAGAAGTTGTCTCTTGCCCTTACCTCACTCAGGCTAAGAAGTCCCCTGTGCTAGTGGAGTTGTCAGAAGAAGCTGCCAAGGTTGCTGACGCTGTCTTCAAGAATGTATCTGTTTTTCTCCCTCTCAAAAAGTTTATAAGGAGTTCCCATGATTAAGATGTATGATTAAGAAGTGGGATAAGAAACTAGCAGAGGCTCAAGACATCTTGGCTGTCCTTCCACCCTTTGGTTGCACTACCACTTGAGTAGAGATATCCATTCAAAAAGTGAAGACCAAGGCCGTTCTAGACACTCACTTGCCAGTCAACATTGTCTCCTCCAAGCTTGTGAAGAAACTCAAAATTTCCCCTGATCTTGATTATCATCAGACGTATGGCATAGCTGGACTGTCTATGACCCGCGCCATAGGAGCATACTCTGCTCTACCCATGCAGTTTGGCAAGCTTCTCCTAGCTGCACCAGCAGTTGTCTTGGAAAACAAGAGTTACAATCTCTTAGTTGGCACCCAGTTCCTTAGGGAATATAATGGGATAATCAACTAAAAAGATGGTTACCTCTCTATTCTGGGATACAAAGTCCCTCTGATCTTTGAAGAGCCGGTTAAAGTTCCTGGGAAACGTCTCAAGACATGCACCTTGGAATATCCCACTGGGGTTTTTAACCTCAAATATTGTACCCACTCTTCAAACATGAAATTTCCACCCATGGCTTGTCCTGCATCTGAAGGGATCCCTCTCCTAGCCACGTCTGCTGTCATCATCCCCCCTGGCTCCCAGGCCATCCTAGGCTCCCAGATATCATATGAACTACCTGAACAAACCTCCTTGGAGTTTTACTCTCCCCCCTTGTTAGGGCGCAACAAGCCTTATCTCTGTCCTGGGATCCTAGATGTCTCCCATAAGGACCCTGTTCAATTGTTGGTAGCCAACCTGACTGCACTCCCCATGACCGTATCTAGAGGACAGGTCATTGGATATGGCAAGTTGTTGGGCACTCCTGACGTCCTGTCCCTTCATCCCCTTGATAAGTTTCAAGATTTCAACCTACCCAAGGATGAACCCCAAGTCCTATCCTTGTTCACTGCACAAGACTTCCCACAACTGTCCCCAGTTCAACAGAAAGAGGTGTTAGATTTACTAGAAAATTTTTCCAATATCTTTGCTAAGGACAGTATCAATTATGGGTTAGCCAAAGGTGTTATCCATCAGATAGACACTGGTAATGCTCCCCCCTTCCGTGCTAAACCATATTGCTACAGCTGTGTAGAGGACGCCCAGGTATCTAAAGAGCTCAAATAACTGTTGGAGGCTGGGCTGCTGGCACCTTCCCAAAGTCCTTGGGCATCCCTGCTACTCATCTTAAAGAAGAAGGATGGGGGTCATTGTGTTGTGATGGACTACCGCCAATTAAACTCTTTGACCAAGAAGGACTTGTACCCCTTGCCGTGTATCAATGATGCTCTCCAACGTCTTGGAGGCTCTAAGTTTTTCTCCGCAATGGATCTGGCATCTGGATACTGACAAGTTGACCTATTGCCTGAGGATTGCCAAAAAGCCGTGCTCATTACCTCTGAAGGGCTTTTTGAGCCTACTTGCATGCCGCAGGGACTCTGCAACACCCCGGCCACCTTCCAAAGGGCCATGGACTCCATCCTCCTTGACTTGAAGTTGTTGTGTGTCCTAGTATACTTGGATAATATAATGGTTTTCAGCGCTACCTTCACCAATCACCTGGCTCATCTTAAAGAGGTGTTCCTAAAGATTTGGGAGGCTGGCCTTAAACTAAAACCTTCCAAGTGCGCCTTCTTCATAGAGCGTCTTGAATTCTTGGGCCATGAAGTAACCCAGACAGGGATTTTCCCAATGACTAAGAAGGTTGAAGCCATCAACAAAATGCTTCCACCCACCAACCTGCGAGAGGTACAAGTCTTTCTAGGGATGATGGGCTACTATAGACAGTTTATCCCTGACTTTGCCAATACTAGTGAACCTCTAGTCCAGCTGTTATGTAATGTCCCTTTTGAATGGACTTCCAGTCAGCAGCAAGCCTTTGAGACCCTTAGGCAAAAACTCAAAGAGGCGCCAATCCTAGTGTATCCTGACTACAATAAGGAGTTCATCCTATACACCAACGCTAGAAATCTTGCTATTGGGGCTATTCTGGCCCAACTAGACAACAAGGGTGTAGACCATCTTGTGGCTTACACTTCCTGCATGCATAACAAACATGAAAAAACTATAGTGTCACAGAGAAGGAGTGTCTTGCCGTGTTGCATGCAGTCAAGCAGTTTTGTCACTATGTATATGATACCCACTTCACAGTTGTCACTGACCACGCTTTGCTTAAGTGGTTACAACAGCTTAAGGAGCCTGAGAGGCGCCTAGCTAGATGGGCTTTATGTCTACAAGGATACAACTTCACTGTGCTCCATTGCCCTGGGATTTAACACCAGAACGCTGATGGGCTCTCCAGAATGCCCATTCTTGCTTTCCATTCTTCAGAGGCTGATTGGTTATACAAACTAATTGGGTACCATTCTTCTTGGGAAAGTGAGACAGAAGTGGTACAACTGGCCCTGTCCAAGCTACCTGAAGATACCCTCATACACAACAATCAGCTCTTCAAGAAGGTACAAGACCAGTATCTGCCTTATTTATGACCCAGTCTTCACCTCTTGTTGGTGGCACAAGCTCATAAAGAAACTGGGTATGGAGGCATTGTCAAGACCTTTGACTGGCTTCAGAAAAGCTACTTTTGGGAGAACCTTTGCCTGCTGATCCCAAACGTCATAGCTAGCTGCCACAACTGCCAGCCGCAGAGGCCTTGAGCTGCTGCCCACAAGTTCAAATTATTTCCCCCGCAACATGCTTTCCATACTGTCAGCATTGATGCAGTAGGTCCTCTCCCCTGCTCACATTCTGGGTGTTTCTTTATTCTGATTGCTGTTGATCACTTTAGAAAGTGGGTAGAGGCTCACCCTACAAAGTACATCACGACTAAGACAACTGCTACCTTCCTATTACAAGATGTTTTCTACCGCCATGGCTGTTCTCAAGTGTTGCTCTCAGATAATGGGACTAACTTTAATGCCAAGCTGGTAACCTCTGCTGTCAAAGCTTTGTGATCACACCAGTCCTTCTCTGCCCCCTACAATCCTTCTACCAATGAGGCAGTTGAGCGTGCAAATTCAACATTGGTCTCTATCATGAGGAATCTCACCTACTCTGACGCTGCCAACTGGGACTTTTACTTATCTGCTGCTCTCTTTGCGTACCACCTTAGCAAACATTGTGTCATTGGATACTCCCCTTTTGCTATGTTATATGAGCAAGAGGCCACTACCCCATTACTCTTGGGGGGCCCTGCTTACCTCTGATAAGGCCATGAATCCTGACAACCACATCAAGGATCTTGTCAACCGCATAATTGATATACAGGCCACTGCCTACACTACTGCATACAAGACTAAGATGCTTGATCTTTCTCCCAATAATTCTGGACGCTCCCCTTGCCTGAATTTGATGTTGGTGACCATGTACTTTACTACCAACACAGAGTAGGTGGTTGCGCACATAAGTTGGACTCTCTGTGGATGGCCCTTTAGAGGTGACCTTTAAACAAGGGTCTGAATACACTGTAAAGCTCCTCTCCAGCAGCTGTCCTTTTGCTAGGGTCCACACAAAGTTCCTTTGTAAATACCACCCCCTAAGGCCAATCTAGGGGAGGGTAATGTTGTGAATACCGCTATTCACCATGTTTTGATTTTGCCTTTATTGGGCCATTTTGAAGACAAATCTCTTGCTTTTGCTTTTGCCTCTTGAAATGAGTCTGGCTCTAAATTAGGAAATACAATTGTTTGTTTTCCTGATTCTGCGCAACTCACTTGCCCCACTCATGCTTGTGGCAAGTAATCCTACCGTCCTGGTAATGTTTTGTGGTATTCTTAACCACCATATATTCCATTTTGTATTCATTAATAAAACTAGGTTATATTCACATTTTTGTCTTTGTGTCTCCAAGTACTTCCGCGCCTCTCTCTAGCCATGACTAGTAGAGATTATTCTTCCAGGGCTGCAAGGTAATTGCATAGCCTTCCCTGCCATCTAACCAAGACTTAGTACAAATCCAATCCTAAGGTTAGGATTTCCTGTTGTGTGTCTGTGCCGCGCCTCAGAACACAATATACCCCCTGTGACTGTACGACAGTCACTATTGAGTATTTAGCCAAATAAATGCTCCAAAATATAGAGTTATTTCTGTTTTTCTGATTATTGCATATAGATAAGTTTGTTGGAAGTCTTAAGCTAAAGATTACTGAAAACTGGATATCTAGGTTCAATAAAAGAAAAGAAGGCAAGATTTGCTGAGTCAATCTGGGAGACTGGGTGTCTCAAAAACAGTTTAATTAATTGGGAAGATTAATTAATAAATACATGGGAATATAATTAATGAGGATTTAATTATATTGGTTAAATTGACTTGACTGTGTCAAGAAGTTTGGTTAAGGTCAACCATAAGTAAACCCCCAAATTTTGGGTTAAAAGCGCCGCTTTGGCAAATTCATTAGGTTAGAAGCGCCGCTGCACCGCCTAATTGATTTGAGAAGCGCTGAGGCGCCGCCTGGGGAAATTGCTGGGCGCCTGGTTCAAGTTTCAAAGCATTTTAATGGGTTTTAAGGGGAAAATCATAAAATTCAAAGATAACTAAATAAAGGCAAGGATGTCTAGGAATTCAGGTTTGATCAGCTGGTTCCCAGTTAGAACATCAATAGCTGAGTGTTGGGATGTTTAATCCACAGGGTTTTGGCGCCAGGAGCTGAGGAAGCTCCATGCTGAGTTGGTACATTGGGATGAATGGAGTCAGGTGACTTCTTCCCATTGTAGGTTGATTTTCATTGGTTGAGAAATATTGGTGATCTTTTAGGTAAAGATCTAGGTTTGGATGACTCAAATGTCATAGACCACGTGAGATGAATCATAGGTTGATTCAGGAACTAGAGGGGTTTCCATTCAAATATGCCCCAAATGGTATATAAGTTAAAACAGCTAAACTTTAATAAAGATATATTGTTGATCTCAACGCTTTCCCCTCAAATATCTTTTCAATTATTATGTCTTCTTTGTTAAATTTTGAAAGGGCCAAATTTGGAGTACTTTGTGTGGAAACTGCTGCTGCCAGGAAAGAGGTTCCCACAAGTTTGTTGGAGGAAGCTTGGGCAAGCTTGGAGGTCACCAAGACTGTGCCTGAGGAGTCCTTGGTGGAAGTAAAGGCTGTGTTCAAAGAGTTATACTCCAATTACTTTGCAAAAGAAGGGACTTCTTCCCAAGGAAACTGAATCTATGTGTGGGATTCCTGGAACCTGTTAGTAGGATGGGACAAAATCTTACAGCAAGTGAAAGCAAAGGCAAATTGTGAAATTGAGGCTTTAAGGGCAAGAGAGGGGAAGAGCGTTGAGATCATGGCCCGTTGGCGGGATGATAATAAAGTGTTCTCCCATAAAATTACCTCCCCTGGAGACAAAGCTCCTTGAAGCTTTGTCAAAGGAAGGTAATGGCAATAAGAGTCAAGGGCAGGATAACAACTGGATGGACTGATTGGACCTGGATCCGCCACACCCCCGCGGTTCCATACCTCACACCCACCAACCCCAAGAAACCGCAGACCAACTGCCCAAACTATATCATCCACCAGGAGCTCCCTTTGACCTGGTACATTTCACAGAATACCCACCCAACCCGGCATATTTGGAATTCACCCTAGAGGAAATCCTGATCTACAACCCAGAAGCCAGAACTAGAGAGACAGAAACCATTTTCAGAGAAGGAACCTGAGTCATTATACCTCCCCTGCTATTCCTTGACAAGTACAACTACTTGCCCACCTACCTAGTTCCAATGGCACTGCCTCTTACCCCGCAGCCCAACCGCCTGCAGGAATCTGTTGCAACCAATGAATCTACCTCCACTCAGATATTTGGGGTGATGTACATCACTCTCACTGGCCTGATTGATTCAATGATGCCTGCCAGCAGACTGTGGGCTCTCCTGGGCAAATTGTTATCTTATATTGTAAAGTTAGCTTATATCTTGTGGCAGGCCCTTCCCTCAGGACCCGCGGGCCGTCTGCCTGTAAGTTATTAAGAAACCCCCACAGGCTGAATCCCTGACACAGGTGGTCATTGAACTGGATCAGAATTTTATTCTGTTGAATAGAGATCTGCACTTGTTTTCTCTGTTCTGGAGGGCATAAGCTTGTACTTCAACAAAGCTATGGCCCATCCAACTGGTCAAGGTATCATTATACTCCTGATTGTGTTCATAGTAAGCTATTGGATCACCAAGTTCCATACAATGATAATCTTGAACTCCTAACAAGTAATAGATAGTGGAGTGTATGGAGTTCTGCTCACAATTTCTGAGGTGATTTATGTTGAAAAACCACCCTAGGTTACCAGCCTGTTGTGAATGCAGCTATTCACAGTATTTTGATTTTGCCTTTGGTGGGTCATTTTGAGGACAAATCTCTTGCTTTTGCTACTCAAAATGAGTTGATCACCAATTCAGGAAATACAATTGTTTGGTTTCTTGACTCTGCGCAACTCACTTGCCCCACTAATGCTGGTGGCAAGTGATCCTACCGTCCTGGTAATGTTTTGTGGTATTCTCAACCACTATATATTCCATTTTGTATTCACTAATAAAACTAGGTTATATTCACATTTTGTCTTTGTGTCTTCTGTACTTCTGTGCCTCTCTCTAGCCACAACTAGTAGAGATTATTCTTCCAGGGCCACAAGGTAAACACATTTTCCTTCCCTATCATCTAACCAAGACTTAGTACAAATCCAATCCTAAGGTTAGGGTTTCATGTTGTGTGTCTGTGCCGCGCCTCAGAACATGACAAAAATGATGCTCACTACAGGGGCTGTAAGCCCCTTGGTTATCCCCTTTACATCCACGTTTTCAGGTCCTTTGCCTCCACCTATACAAGAGTTGACTTCACCTGAAATTACCATTCCTCCTATTTAAGAGGACATTACCAACCAACCTATTATCCCCATAATACTAAACCTTGGGAATGGTCCCTGCCTAGTTGCTTACCCCATGGGTACCCCTGACTTAGATCAAGTCATGTTGGTAGCCCTTGGGATAGCCCGTGAAGGAGCCATCCCTTGCCTTCAGTTACAGTTCAGTCAGGCTGAATACTACAAATTAATTGTGGCTCCTCAATTTCCACAACTTCTCCTCTCAGCGTCTGGCTCTTCTGAACACTTACTATCATCCTTTGTGCAGCCTGCCTTGGCCCACCATCAAATGGTGTTGGGGCTCCACGTCCAAGAAATCTTGTCTCTGCAAGCTGTGGTTACTCATCACTGGGACCAGTTTTCTGCCTATCAACAGTGGATTCATTCCCTGTTTTCATTGGATTCTGAAAATCAACGCAGCTCTGTCACCTTCCAGGCCTGTTTGGTTAATTCTATTGAACAAATGCGCCAGTCTATCCCCAAATACGCGAGAGAATGTCTACACAAGTTTCACCAGCTAGAACAACCCTGGCAAACTCAGGTGGATTCCACCTTAAACGCTTATCTCACTGGCTTTGAGCAACTTGTGCAACAGCTCAATGCCTTCAGTACATATTCCTTTGAGCAGCTACAGCAGGTAGCAGACTTTGCTTCTAGCAGCCTTAATGAACTCAATACCGCATTTGAGCAAGAAAGAGCGGCCACTGCTGCTACCATAGCCAAACTCCAGAGTCAAGTAAATGAGCTATCTACACCCAAGCCAGATGTTCTGCCCTCTCCCCCTTCTGATGACTTGGTGGATAGGTAACAGAGAATATGGGACACTATTTGAGAGCTACGTACAACTACTTGCAGTCAGGGACGTCCTGCTGAGGCGCCTCAACCTGACCCCCGGGTTCTTGAACTGACTACACAAGTTGCCAAGCTACAGCAAGAACTTGCTGCCCTATATGAAATGATGGCAACTGCTGCTAGTCCAGTTGGGGTCGCCAATGAAGATGGCTGCTGCCCTGGTTTATCTGGAGCACCTCAAATCCAATGCGCTAGGTAATTAATTGCCCTAGCTAATGAGGTGGATCAATTGAAGCAGGACCACACTGAGCTGGATAAAGACGTACAAGAGATGAATGACGTGATCAACTCTGTGAACAACAGGTTCGCCCCTTGTCTCTAAGCGGGACCAACCCTTACTTCTTGACTGGCTGAGCTCTCCACAATAATGACCACCCAAGGTCAACGCTCAGATGCTACTGCACAACAGACCACTCAAGCTGTCAATACAGGTGCCCGCGCTGTTGAGACCCTGACTACCCTTGAAGAGAGTATTTGTCAGCTGTGGGCTAGACAGCCCCCTCTGAATCTGAGGCAGAGTTTTCCCCATGTATCAACGTAATTGATAGCAATAATGGTGGTCCAACTCCCAAGGTACATTTTAAGCCTACCTTTAAGCAAGTCTTTGACCCCAGAACCTCAACCATTGCAGCTTTCCTAATTATCTATGAAACTGCCATGCAAAGAGCATCAGATGATGTCAAAAAGGAACACATCCTGACCTGTCTACACCCAACCTGCCAAGAGGTAGTTGTGCTAGAACTACCCTCCATTGAGAAGTGGGAAGATATGAAGCAGCTTCTGATTGATGAGTTTGGTGGTGACCTTAGCCTGGAAGTAAAGAAGGACGCCTTCATGCATATTGCTTTCAAGCCTAAGGAGACACTAGCCAAGTTTGCAGACAGATTCTACATGGAAGGACAGCAACTGATTACGAGAAGACAGTTGACAGCCCATGAAGCCTACATGGCTTGCGCTCAAGCCCTCAAGGTTAACCAACTTCTTTGCCTTCACTTCAAAGCCCATAAGGCTATGCTCTCTTCTATGAAGAGCATAAAGACGTTGTTGCAAGATATGCATCTTACTCACTCTGGTGCCGTTGTTAGGGAAAGTCAAGCTGCTTCTAACTCTGGTTCATCTTCCTGTGATCCTTGCATTCTAACTATGAATTCACAGAATTCTCCTCAACACCAAGGTTGCCACAACTGTGATCAGATAGGTCATCATTATTGAGTCTGCACCAATCTGAGGGTTGAGGGAGCTGATCCAAAGGACCAGGTGGGAAAAGAACAGTCAACCTAGAGGCAGAGACGCTCTTGGTTGGCAATCCTTCCCAGCCTCTTCCAATCCCTCCCTCTATGGCTGAATCCTAGCCTGCTGATAATGAGGCTCCTCCTATCCTCCTCCTCCTGTTTCACAATATCTCTGATGACTCTGACCTGGATGATTCTGATATTGACGACACTGATGCATATGGGTACTCTGTTCTGGCCATTCCCAAAACCATTACAGTTCCCTATAAGTTACGCTCAGGAAAGACTACAACTACTACAAAGCCTTTGCCTGAGGCTAAAGAGATTGTGTTGCGCCCTTACCTCACTTAGGATAAGAGGTCCCCTGTACCAGTGGAGTTGTCAGAAGAAGCTGCCAAGGTTGCTGATGCTGTCTTCAAGAATTTATCTGTCTTGCTCTCCCTCCAGACTGTTTATAAGGAGTAACCACAATTAAGATGTATGATTGAGAAGTGGTATAAGGAACTAGCAGAGGCTCAAGATATCCTGGCTGTCCTTCCCCCCTTTGGTTGCACTACCACTTGAGTAGAGATATCCATTCAAAAAGTAAAGATTAAGGCAGTTCTAGACACTGGCTTGCCAGTCAATGTTGTATCCTCCAAGCTTGTGAAGAAACTCAAACTTGCCTCTGACCTTAATTATCACCAGTTGTATGGCACAGCTGAACTGTCTATGACCCGCGCCATAGGGGCTTACTCTTCTCTGCCCATGCAGTTTGGCAAGCTTCTCCTAGCTGCGCCAGCAGTTGTCCTGGAGAATGAGAGTTATAATCTCCTAGTTGACACCCAATTCCTTAGGGAATATAATGAGATAATCAACTTGAAAGATTGCTACCTCTCTATTCTAGGATATGAAGTCCCCTTAATCTTTGAAGAGCCAGTTAAAGTTCCGGGGAAACGCCTCAAGACTTGTGCCTTGGAATATCCCACTGGGGTTTTCAACCTCAAGTATTGCACCCACTCCTCAAACATGAAATGTCCGCCCATGGCTTGTCCTTTGTCTGAAGGGATCCCCCTCCTAGACACGCCTGCTGTCACCATCTCACCTGGCTCCCAGGCCATCCTGGACTCCCAGATATCTTATGAACTACCTGAACAAACCTCCTTGGAGTTGTACTCTCCCCCCTTGTTAGGGCGCAACAAGCCTTATCTCTGTCCTGGGATCCTAGATGTCTCCCATAAGGACCCTGTTCAATTTTTGGTAGCCAACCTGACTGCACTCCCTGTGACTGTATCTAGGGGACAGGTTGTTGGATATGGCAAGTTGTTGGGCGCTCCTGACGTCCTGTATCTTCATCCCTTTGGTATGTTTCAAGATTTTAACCTACCAGAGGATGAACCCCAAGTCCTATCCTTGTTCACTGTGTAAGACTTCCCACAACTGTCCCCGGTTCAACAGAAAGAGGTTTTAGATTTACTAGACCAATTTTCCAATATCTTTGCTAAGGACAGTACCAATTATGGGTTAGCCAAAGGTGTTATCCATCAGATAGACACTGGTGATGCTCCCCCCTTCTGTGCTAAACCATATTGCTGCAGTTGTGTGGAAGACGCCCAGGTATCTAAAGAGCTCAAACAACTACTAGATGCTGGGCTGCTGGCGCCTTCCCAAAGTCCTTGGGCATCCCCGCTACCCATCTTAAAGAAGAAGGATGGGGGTCATTGTATTGTGATGGACTATTGCCAATTGAACTCTTTGATCAAGAAGGACTTTTACCCCTTGCTGTGTATTGATGATGCTCTCCAACGTCTTGGAGGTTCTAAGTTCTTCTCTGCCATGGATCTGGAATATGGATACTGACAAGTTGACCTATTGCCCAAGGATTGTCAAAAAGCCGCGCTCATTACTTCTGAAGGGCTTTTTGAGCCTACTCGCATGCCACAGGGACTCTGCAACGCCCCGGCCACCTTCCAAAGGGCCATGGACTCCATCCTTCATGACTTGAAGTTGTCATGCATCCTAGTATACTTGGATGACATAACAGTCTTCAGTGCTACTTTCACCAATCACCTGGCTCATCTCAAAGAAGTGTTCATAAAGATTAGAGAAACTGGCCTCAAACTGAAGCCTTCCAAGTGTGCCTTCTTCAAAGAACGTCTTGAGTTCTTGGGCCACGAAGTAACCCAGACAGGGATTTGCCCAATGACTAAGAAGGTTGAAGCCATCAACAAAATGCTTCCACCCACCAACCTACAAGAAGTGCAAGTCTTCCTGGGGATGATGGGCTAATACAGACAGTTTATCCTTGACTTTGCCAATACTAGTAAACTTTTAGTCCAGCTATTACGTAATGTTCCTTTTGAATGGACTGCCAGTCAGCAGCAAGCCTTTGAGACCCTTAAACAAAAACTCAAAGAGGCGCCAATCCTAGTGTATCCTGACTATGATAAGGAGTTCATCCTGTACACCAATGCTAGTGATCTAGCTATTGAAGCCATCCTGGCCCAACTGGACAACAAGGGTGTAGACCATCCTGTGGCTTACATTTCCCGCGTACTAAACAAGCATGAGAAGAACTATAGTGTCACAGAGAAGGAGTGCCTTGCTGTATTGCATGAAGTCAAGCAGTTTTTTCATTACATATACGGCACCCACTTCACAGTTGTCACTGACCACGCTTCTCTCAAATGGTTACAGCAGCTCAAGGAACCTGAAGAGCGCCTGGCTAGATGGGCTCTACGTCTACAGGGATACAACTTCACGGTGCTCTATTGCCCTGGAATTCAACATCAGAACGCTAATGGGCTCTCCAGAATGCCTATTCTTGCTTTGTATCCTGAAGAGGCCAACCAATTATACAAACTAATTGAGTATCCTTCTTCTTGGGAAAGTGATACAGAGGAAATACAACTGGCCCTGTCCAAGCTATCCAAGGATACCCTTATACGTGACAAGCAGCTCTTCAAAAAGGTATGAGACCAGTATCTGCCTTATATATGGCTCAGTCTTTGCCTCTCGTTGGTGTCACAAGCTCATAAAGAAACTGGGCATGGAGAATTGTCAAGACCTTTGACTGGCTTCAGAAAAACTACTTTTAGGAGAACCTTTGCCTGCTGATCCCAAACGTCATAGCTAGCTGCCACAACTGCCAGCTGCAGAGGCCTTGAGCTGCTGCCCACAAGTTCAAATTATTTCCCCGCAACATGCTTTTCATACTGTCAGCATTGATGCAGTAGGACCTCTCCCCTGCTCTTGTTCTGGGTATTGCTTTATTCTGGTTGCTATCAATCACTTTAGCAAATGGGTAGAGGCTTTCCCTAAAAAGACATCACGGCTAAGACAACTGCTGCCTTCCTGTTGCAAGACGTTTTCTACTGCCATGGCTGTCCTCAAGTGTTGCTCTCCAATAATGGGACTAACTTTAATGCCAAGCTAGTAACCTCTTTTGTTGAAGCCTTGGGATAGCACCAATCCTTCTCTGCTCCCTACAATCCTTCCACTAATGGGGTAGTTGAACATGCTAACTCTACTCTGGTCTCCATCATGAGGAAGCTCACCTACTCAGACGCTGCCAACTGGGACTTGTACTTACCTGCTGCCCTCTTTGCATACCGCCTTAGCAAACATTGTGTCACAGGATATTCCCCCTTTGCTATGCTATATGAGCAAGAGGCTACTACCCCATTGCTCCTGGGCCCCCCTGCTTATCTCGGATAAGGCCATGAATCCTGACGACCACATCAAGGATTTAGTCAACTGAATAATTGATATTCAAGCCACTGCCTACACTTCCGCATATAAGACTAAGATGCTTAAGCTCTCTCCTGACAATGCTGGACGCTCCCCCTGCCTGAGTTCAATGTTGGCAACCAAGTCTTTTACTACCAACACAGAGTAGGTGATTGCGCACACAAGTTGGACTCTCAGTGGATTGGCCCTCTAGAAGTAACCTTTAAGCGAGGGTCTGAATACACTGTAAAGCTCCTGTCTAGTGGCTGTCCTTTTGCTCAGGTGCGCGCAAAGTTCCTTTGTAAATACCACCCCCCTAAGGCCAATCTAGAGGAGGGCAATGTCGTGAATGCAGCTACTCACAGTATTTTGATTTTGCCTTTGGTGGGCCATTCTGAGGACAAATCTCTTGCTTTTGCTTTTGCTACTCAAAATGAGTTGATGACCAATTCAGGAAATACAATCGTTTGGTTTCCTGATCCCTGCGCAACTCACTTGCCCCACTAATGCTGGTGGCAAGTGATCCTACTGTCCTGGTAGTGCTTTGTGGTATTCTCAACCACTATATATTCCATTTCTTTGTTCACCAATAAAATTAAGTTATATTTACATTTTTGTCTTTGTGTCTTCTGTACTTCTGCGCCTCTCTCTAACCACAACTAGTAGAGATTATTCTTCCAGGGCTGCAAGGTAAACACATTTGCCTTCCCTGTCATCTAACCAAGACTTAGTATGAATCCAATCCTAAGGTTAGGATTTCCCGTTGTGTGTCTGTGCCGCGCCTCAGAACACGACACAGCCTCTTCATGGAGAAAGCTCCAGAAGAAGGCAAGCAGTTTTTGGGTGTTTGAATGCCAATGTAAAAGGAAAAATGTTACACTGTAAGGTTTTTGGGATAACTGGTACCTAGTAATGAGGTTGGAGACTACATTGATGATAGTAGCCCTATTAACCTTCATTAACTGTTAGAGCAGAGTTGTATGAAGTTCTCTAATATGCTTTCAGAAATCAGAAAAAATTTGTTTGCATCAATGAAGTATACCTCTTGCTAAAACCACTGGTTTCTCTTGACGTTGCTGGTCTCCATAGAGGGCCCAAGTGTAGTGTTCATGGAATTATGTGAGCAAAAGAGCAGGAGTTCATGCTGCTCAAGGATGAATTCATCCTGATTTGGCTTGTATATTCTGTTCCTGTAGTGATCACCATTTGTTTCACCTGAGATAATAGAATGCCTTGTTTTTTATTATATTAGGGCACATGACACTTTTAGAGATACTAGCTACTAGGTGGGGTAGTAGCAGATGCAGGTGCAGAACAGGCCACCAGGGCTGATAGAAGAGCCCACCACAGGATTGGAGCCAACCTGACAATATAAGAGGACAAACATTCAAGAAAAGACCAAGGGTCAGAATTGAGAACCATATAATATATCAAACTTTCAAAAAAAAATATAATCCTCCAAAGAGCTGGGTAGTTGTGGTTTCATTGGTGGTAACAGAATCTTTTGGGCTGTCAGGCCGGGTGTGAGAGGTGAGACCATTGGTACTAAGTAGGCAGGTAGATAGTTATACTTGTACTGGAATAGTTGGGGCTGAACAGTGTACCAGGTTCTTTCTCAGTTGAATTGTTCAGGCTTCCTAGCTCTTGCCAGAGGTTCAGCAATAAGGATACTTTATAAGTTAAAATTGGAATAGGCCAGGTTTGATGGATATTTGATGAAATTTACTGGGCTAAAGAGAGAATCAGGGGGATAGAATAGCTTGGGTGGGGCCACAGGATCTGGGATGGACTGGTGGGAGCAGTGGGGCCTGTAGATGTGGTATGTAAATGGTAGAAAATAAGAACTTTATAAGTTAAAAGTTGGCTGAACCAAAAGTTCATTACAACTTTATTATCAGAATGATGATAGGGTTTGGTTTTTTCCTGAAAGGGTATAAATACCACTTTGCCAGGTCTCATCATTAGTCTGTAACTGCAAAACTTGGGTGGGCTGGTGTCAGGAATCTGAGGGTGGGAAGGTGACATCAAGCTCAGGTAGGTCATCATTGGATGTTGTTGGGTAATAGATCTCTAACCCTTTTTGTTTATCAGTATGATTGTCAAGGTTGGGCGGGCCTGCAGGGCACATGCTATTTATTAGTCCTCAGGAAAACTTAAAGCATCTCTCATTGATGAAATTGTGAGATTCTTTGCCCAAACTGCCAGTGTTGTAGGTTGCTGCTTTAGAGTAACTTCTGACATCATATGGAGCCTTTTTACTTATGATTTTCTGTAGACTTGGAAAAATTTTGGCATTGGTGAGCTCTTATTCAAATAACCTTAATATCTGAGCCCAAGAAAACACGGGTGAGCATATGTTTCCTGGGGGTAAAAGGCTGTGAGAGAGCCAGATAAGGGTTCAGGTCTAGAGTTTGATTTTGCTTTAGGATAAAAAGTGAAATGTCACTCATAATAACACCTATTGGCTATACTAATGTATATGAGGATATGGTTAGTACCACTCAGGAATAAACTAATAAAAGTGAGGGAAATACTTTTACTATTTGTCTTCTAATCATGTAGAAGCACTTTATCTGAAAAAAGACTAATATTATAATTTCTCATATCTTGCACCATATACCCTTC
The DNA here is from genome assembly GCA_014839935.2 of Entomophthora muscae. Lineage (NCBI taxonomy): Eukaryota > Fungi > Entomophthoromycota > Entomophthoromycetes > Entomophthorales > Entomophthoraceae > Entomophthora > Entomophthora muscae. The sequence continues at coordinate 94,933 of QTSX02002962.1, forward strand.
TTTTGGGCTGTACCTAGACTGCTAGCAATGTCAACTAGGGCATTCTACCTTGCCCTACTTTAGACTGTTTATATTCCAAGTTTGGCTCTTGTATTATAATAGCTGATATGATTTGTTGTTTCTCACCTAGCACAGATGATTCTTGTGAGTGTGATTATTTAATAGTCATTTGGGATCAATAATTCCTGATATTATTTGTAAAAATTTTGTACCAGTAAATTATTTGCCCTTAATGTCAAAAAAATGATTTGAATTGTGAATCAGGCGCTGCCACAGCCCTATTATTAATTTGAGTTTGTGCTTGATAAATTTGATAAGTGGTGTGGAGGTGCATTTAAAGTAATTATTACTCCACAGTGGCACTTTGAACTACCATTTGGTTTCACTCCAATATTTTTTATGATGGTAATTTCTAAGGGGTCAACATGAGCAATTTAAATTATGAGCTCTGTCATAGTTGCCACACATGTAGGGCTGCAGCAGATTAAAAAACAACATTTACAGAAAATCCCTTGATCATTGCATTCAAGCTGTCTGGTTTCTGGAATGTGGATTCCCCTGACATAAGAAATCTGATTTTTTTCAAAAACAGATCCAGGCGAGAAATTCTTTCTTCCTCTGGAAACTCAAGGATCAATCCTTAATATTTCAACAATAAAAATTTGGTTTTTAAACAGCATTTTGGCATTAAAATTAATGCTTTATAGTTTAAAGCTTGAAGCAAAAGCTCTTATATTTATTAAGTAAAAAAATCCCAAAAATGATCATCTACTAGTGGATGTGGAAAGGAACTAATTCCAGAAATTTTGACCAGCACAATTTTTCCGGAATTATTTCCTGATCTGAAACAAACGGCTGCTTTTTTATAAAGCAGCCATTGTTTCAGATCCACCACAGCCCTACACGCATACCTGGTCAACAATCCCAACACCTTCCTTCTAATATGATAGAACTATATAAGAAATAGCAGAAAGTTATGCTTAAAACCAGTCTTTTTTCCTTGCTTATTAGCTTGGATCTTTAGACTGGTACGCTATTTTGGCTTTTGATAAAATATAAACATATAATGGCTTAGTGATTTTTTAATTTAGGATACCAAGAAGGCTAGTTTGTATTAATAAAAAACTTTTATGGCGAAGGAATAAATATAAGGTTTGTTTTGGGTTTAGAGCCTTTGCGTTTGGTTAGTTTACAAATGACAGAAATAGAACTTGAATTGCTATTCTATTGACAGCTTCTTTTTAGAAGGAGCCATCCCTTTATCCAGAGGATACTAAATGTCAATTTATGTTGAGTCAGCAATGTGTAGTATTTAAAGTGTAGTCTAAGGGCAACTGAAGTATTCTTTAATGATTTTTACATACTCTCTTTTTTTGCTTATAATCATTGGCTTTACTGCCTATGCTATAGTCAGGCATCTAAAGCAAAAGGAAGAGCAAGTACTACAAGATTTATACACTGCGCCCTCATTCTCATCCAGAGTGCCAGTTGTAATTGACCTAAATGATATTGATAGTTCACAATCCAATACAGCAAGTCTTGACTTTAACTCCTTTGGACATACAGTCTCGCGGACAGGAAAGCATGCTATTTCCTTTAGCAGACCAACTTTAATTCACACCAACTATCCTGTTCCACTGTCTGAAGATGGGTTTTACTTTGAAATCCTCTGCCTTAGACTCCCTATAGGTTCTGAGTTAGTACTTGGCCTGAGTCCTTTGTGCTCATCAGCTGCAAATCGTAAGTCTAATTTTTTTAAACCCATCTAACGCTTGAAGGTCTCTTTGGCCAGCACTCGCTTGCTTTAAACATTACTCGAGGCGCTATTCTCACTGAGAACACTCCCATCAGCTACCCAGCATTGAAGTGAGCGATGTGATCGGCTGCCTTGTTACTGCTTCACCGAGCCTATCTGTCATCTTTTCTAGGAATGGAATCGCTGGTCACTCAATATCAGTTAAAAATGAAAGCCCGCATCATATCTCTCTTACAGGGACTAATGGTGTCCATATCCTATATAACTTTGGCCACGATGAATTCCTTTACTTTATTGCTAAGCCTCCAGCCCCATATACTGCCCCGCCAGAGTACTCACCACAGTAGTTTCACGATCCCATAAAATCCACTCTTGACATTATCATTTAAATTAACAATTTATATTCTAAACTACCTTGTGTAGACATTGATTTAGTGCCACTAGTAACCATTCTGCTTTCACTACATATAATAAATTCAAAGGTAAAGAATCTTCGAACTGTCCTTCATTTGATAGTATCAGGTGATAGTATTTGAGACAGTATTTCTTTTTAGAAATCAACTATTCTGGTGAATGCACTAATAATACATGGGTCACCATTTCGCTGCAACTCAGGCACTAGGGAATCTACGGAACCAATAAGAAATTACAATTTGATTTAGTATTTATGTGATACAGCTCTGTCCTGGTGGCCAAACCCTAACCCTCCGTGAAATTTGCCGCATTATTTAAATACGTCATTTATTATTAGGATCTCTAATTTTCACCCGATTCCACCAATCCTTAGCTAAAATCCACCCTCCAATCTCTGTGGCTAGGGCTGCTTCGGCCAAGCCCCAGGCAGCCGCAGCCAGTTTTTGGCTCCTGACCTCTTCTGTCAAAGATTTATTTCAATTTGTTTAAATATATGATAAACCCGCTTTAGCTGAAGCGGCCAAAAGCTGTTAGCTAGCTAGGGCTGAGCCGAAACATCCCTATCTGTGGCTAAGATCTAGGGCTGTGTCAGATTTCGGACGGGTGGCTCCTTTTCTTAAAAGAAGCACCTGTCCAAAATCCAGAAACGATTTCGAGGGAATCTTCTCAAAGAAGATTCCCTCGGAATTGGTTCTTCCACACCCACAGAAGGGTGTGGTTGATTCGGATTTTTTTAAAATTATTTTTTTTTATTTTTTTTCTCTCTATTTTTTAAAAAATTAAAAATAATAAATTTGAAATTAAAAATTTTGGTAAAAAAATTATTATAAGTATATTTAGTATATAGCTTGAAAATCTGGAATGCAGAAAGCTTTCCGAGACCTTTTTTTAATTTTGGATTCCCCCAACGTAGGGGAATCCGAAAGACAGGTCCGGAGAAGGGAGGACAGGACGATTAAGGCATTTGCCTTAATCATCCCTTTTCGAAGCCGACACAGCCCTACTAAGATCAAGAGTAGGGCTCCCATCTTTCACCAATTAAAATATAAACTCTTAACTAAAATCTGTTTTTACGACAATCAATGGAAAATCTGGGACACCTATTAGCTATGTAATTTAGCATATAGTTGCAGAAAAATTGCCCAGTGTGATAGTGAATTTGGTTACACATCAAATATTTGCTATTGGATGATTACGTCAACATCACTATTTAAACCCAAGTACAGTGAAATAAATCTTACCTTATTATTCCTTCAATATTGTATATTTGTAATTCACCATTACAAAATTTTGGAGGTCATGCCCTACATTGGAACTCTTGTGTTGTTGTTTGATTGATTTGTAGTAATGTCTACACCCTCCTGCTCCTCTGCCATTCCACCCGGCACACCTCCCATCACTGTTGTCGCTTTTTTTGAGTCACCTGCTGCCGTCAAATTTTGGGCCTCCCAATCTGTTGGCAATTTTAGTGGCAACAGGTTTAGAGCTTGGCTCTACTCCTTTGAGGATCATTGTGACACCTTCAACCTTCCTGATGCAGCTTGCCTCAAGGAAGTTGGCTCTAAACTCCGCGACAATGCCTGGATCTGGCATCAAGACATGCTTTTTGACACTTGGGATGAGTGGAAAGCAGAAGCAAAGAAGAGATTCATTGGTTATGAACCTGACCCCCGTCACCTCTTGAACCAAGTGAAGATAAATCAGCTCACTTCCCTTCAGTCTTTCATCATCAAGTTTCAAGAGTACGCCAACAAGGTACTTGCACAGCAAACTAAGGGCTTCTCAGGAGCTGAGCACAAGATTATCATTGACAACTTCCATAGCCTGGTTGGCATCCCCACCTTTGAAAACACCCCTACACCCACATATGCAGGTCTCATTTGTAAAGCCAATCCATCAACATTGAAACAAGCTTATAATCTAGTGCGTGAGAACTATGCCATCTATGTGGAAAGAGAGCAGGATGAAAAAGCCAAGGCCACTTCAAAATGGAACCCCTTTATTGGAGAAGCCAAGAAGAAGAAACCATCCTTAGTGAAAGCACTGGAAGCAAAAATCAAGGAAATGCAGAACCGTTTTGAAGCTATTTATCTTGCTCATGAACAACCAGCCAGAAGCACCAACTACAGACACATGAACACTGTCCCCTTTTCTGGTATCTGTTACAATTGCAATGAGCAAGGGCACAAATCTTAAAGATGCACTGCACCCTGCTCTATCTGCAAAAGCACTGACCACAGTAACTACACTTGCCCCCATTGCATCCACAGCAACACACAGAGACCCATTGCAGTCATGATGGCAGAACAGTATTATCAAACTAAGAAGCGTCCCCTCTCCACACCTGAGGGTGCATCTCCTTTGAATAAAAAGACCAATTCTGATTATATGATTGACAATGATTGCTTTGAATTCTGCTCTCCCTTGATTAAGCCCAGAAGCATAAGATCCCGAGCACCATCCCCAGACCATGACCACACACTCCCACCTCTAAAACATCATGAAAGAGAAGACAACCCATCCCCAGAGGAACACCCCAACCCACCTCAACCCACAAGCCCAGAAGAGTGTGTTGTTGAACATCCTAAAATGGAGAACATAGTCAGTAACTCAACCACTACCCTAGCAAACACACCCTCCCCACAACCACAGTCTGTTGTCCACAGTTGCTGGAATCCTGAACATCCAAACCCATTCTTCCCTCTGAAAGAGCTCCTAGATTTTGAAGACCCAATCATTGCTGATTCTGATCCAAGATACAACATTGTCACAGTTGAATTGGTGCCAGAATCACTTATCAGCAAGAAGCAGGGAGACTACACACATGTGATTGACCTGGAAATTGAAGAATCAAATTTCACTTGCAAGTTGGACCAATCAACTTGTGAACATGATGGTAGCATGGTGTCAATTATGACTCAACATCATCACATCAACAAACAAAGGGAGACCCAGCACACCAATTGGATTGCAAACTGGGAGAGACTGTTTATGAAAACAGCCCTATGGACATATCATACATCAGCAGCCCCAAGGAAATGATTAACAAATCAATCATTGATAATGATTACCTAAATACCCCTATGGATATATCCATACATGAAAGCCCAGAAATATTCATCAATACACCAATGGATGAGTTCAACACACCAATGGAATGTTGTGTAGCAATTGATGCCATAACTGAAGCAAAGACAGAGTGCATTAATGTAAGTGATAACATCAACATACATGCAGTACCTGGTATCAAAGTCAACAGTTTGGAATCACAACAACCAAAAAAAGAATTATTGGATATTCAAGGAATATTCATGGATCAACTGTTTGAACAAACAAAAGTGACAATATTCTTGGCAGATCTTCTCCACAAAGCCCAAAGTTGAGACAGAAAGCTCACAAAAATGTGTTGTTGTTAATTACTATGAAAAAGGAAGAATTATACCTAGCTGGTACGGGAGCCCCCAGAACAGAAGTAGCAGTAAACAATCACATGTCCCACATAATCTTAGATGATGGAGCCTACAGCAATTTAATAACTGCAAAATTCTTTAAAAGCTTACCTAATGTAAGAATTACTTCATCAGACGTCATCTTCTTGATGGCTAATGGCAGCAAGAAGTACAGCCTTGGGAAAGCAGTGGGACTGAAACTGTGGATCAGTGGAGCAGAAATATCAATTGATGCAGCCATATTTGATCATCACAAATATACATTGCTACTAGGAAGGGAAATAATGACGCAACTTGGGATCACAACACAGTACATTGGTAACAAGTGGACAATTGAACACAACAACCAAAAGGTCCAACTCCACGTCACGTTCAATAGCCCCCAAATCACCAAACTTCTGTGTGAACCAATCAAAACCAACATCAACAAGAACAAATGGCTAACCAACAACCAAAGGGACAAACTAATAGAAGTTGTTAGCCAATTCAACAAAAACACTGCCGGAGATTGTGATGACTTACCTGAAGCATCCAGTTTCAAACACAAAATTAACACAGAAGACACAAAGCCTATTGTGAGGGAGGGAGGCTAAACTAACTAAGTTTGGCTCCCATCCAGGAAAAACAAACCACCAGGATGCCGCCCAGTGGAGAACTAGGACAGCTGCTCAAAGGGGGTACCGCAGTGTTGTGTTCTGAGGCGCGGCACAGATACACAACGGGGAATCCTAACCTTAGGATTGGATTCATACTAAGTCTTGGTTAGATGACAGGGAAGGCAAATGCGTTTACCTTGCGGCCCTGGATGAATAATCTCTACTAGGCATGGCTAGAGAGAGGCGCGGAAGTACAGAAGACACAAAGACAAAAATGTGAATAGAACTTAATTTTATTGGTAGAATAGGAAATAGAATATTTAGTGGTTAGGAATACCACAAAACACTACCAGGACGGTAGGATCACTTGCCACAAGCATGAGTGGGGCAAGTGAGATGCGCAGAGTCAAGAAACCAAACAATTGTATTTCCTGATTCAGTCATCAACTCATTTTGAGAGGCAAAAGCAAAAGCAAGATATTTGTCTTTGAAATGGCCCACCAAAGGCAAAATACAAACATGGTGAATGCCGTTATTCATGACATTGCCCCCCTCTAGATTGGCCTTAGGGGGGTGATACTTGCGGAGGAACTTGGTGTGTACTCAAGCAAAAGGATGACCACTGGAGAGGAGCTTTATAGTGTACTCAGATCCTCATTTGAAAGTCACCTCTAAAGGACCAATCCACAGGGAGTCCAGCTTATGCGCGCGCCCACCCACACGGTGTTGGTAGTACAGGACATGGTCACCAACATCAAACTCAGGCAAGGGGGAGCGCCCAGCGTTGTCAGGAGAGAGCTCAAGCACCTTAGTCTTATATGCAGAAGTGTAGGCAGTGGCCTGTATATCAATGATGCGGTTAAATAAGTCTTTGATGTGGTTTTCAGGGTTCATGGCCTTATCAGAGGAGAGTAGGGGAACCCCCAAGAGCAACAGAGTTGTGGCTTCACGCCCATACAACATGGCAAAGGGGGAGTACCCTGTGATCAGATGCCTGCTAAGACAATAGGCAAAGAGTGCAGCAGGTAAGTATAGATCCCAATTGGCAGCGTCAGAGTAGGTGAGTTTTCTCATGATAGAAACTAGTGTTGAGTTGGCACGCTCAACTGCCCCATTAGTGGAAGGATTATAGGGGGCAGAGAAAGACTGGTGAGCTCCTAGAGCTTCAACAACAGAGGTTGCAAGTTTGGCATTGAAGTTGGTTCCATTGTCTGATAACAGCACTTGAGGGCAGCCACGGCGGTAGAAAACATCCTGCAGCAGGAAGCCAGCAGTAGTCTTAGCAGTGATATCTTTAGTAGGGCGAGCTTCTACCCACTTGCTGAAGTGGTTGACAGCAATCAGGATAAAGCGGCATCCAGAGTGTGAACGGGGGAGAGGGCCTACAGCATCAATGCTAACCGTATGAAAAGTGTGTTGAGGGGGAACCAATTTGAATTTGTGAGAAGCAGCTTGGGGCCTCTGGAGTTGGCAGTCATGGCAACTAGCTATGACATCTTGGATCAACAGGCAAAGATTCTCCCAGAAGTAATTCTTCTGAAGCCAGTCAAAGGTCTTGGTAATGCCGCCATGGCCAGTTTCTTTATGAGCTTGCAACACTAAGGAGAGGCAAAGACTGGGGCGCATGTATGGCAGGTATTGACCTTGCACCTTCTTGAAGAGTTGGTTATTGCGTATGAGGGTGTCTTCAGACAAGTTGGCCAGGGCAAGTCAAACCTCTTCTGTCTCACTTTCCCAGGAAGAAGGGTAGCCAATTAGCTTGTACAGGCGGTCTGCCTCAGCAGGATATAGGGCAAGGATGGGCATTTGGGATAACCCATCAGCGTTCTGATATTGAATCCTGGAGCAATGAAGCACAGTGAAATCATAACCTTGCAGGCGGAGGGCCCATCTGGCTAAGCGTCCTTCAGGCTCCTTAAGTTGTTGTAACCATTTGAGCAAAGCGTGGTCAGTGACAACAGTGAAATGGGTGCCATACACGTAGTGGCAGAATTTTTTGACTGCATGCAGCACAGCAAGTCACTCCTTCTCTGTAACACTATAATTCTTTTCATGCTTATTTAGCACACGGGAAGTATAGGCTAAAGGGTGGTCCACACCTTCATCATTGAGCTGAGCCAAGATAGCCCCAATAGCAAGGTCACTAGCATCAGTGTACAAGATGAATTCCTTATTGTAATTGGGGTACACTAAAATGGGCGCTTCTTTGAGTTTCTGCTTTAGAGTCTTGAAGGCCTGCTGTTGGCTGGCGGTCCATTCAAAAGGAACACTACACAACAGTTAGACAAGAGGTTTGCTAGTATAAGCAAAATCAGGAATGAATTGCCTATAGTAACCCATCATGCCCAGAAAGACTTGTACTTCTCGTAGGTTGGTGGTCGGAAGCATTTTATCAATGGCTTCAACCTTCTTGGTCATTGGAAAAATCCCCGTTTGGGTTACTTCATGGCCCAGGAATTCAAGGCGTTCTTTGAAGAAAGCACACTTAGAGGGCTTTAACTTAAGGCCAGCTTCTCGGATCTTTATGAACACCTCTTTAAGATGGGCTAGGTGATCAGTGAAAGTTGCGCTGAAGACTGTTATATCATCTATATAGACTAAGACACACGTCAACTTCAAGTCACGCAGGATGGAATCCATGGCCCTCTGGAAAATTGCTGGGGCATTACAGAGCCCTTGCGGCATGCGGGTAGGTTCAAAAAATTCTTCTGATGTGATGAGCGCAGCCTTCTGATGGTCTTCAGGAGAGAGGTCAACTTGCCAGTAACCAGACGCCAAATCCATGGCAGAGAAAAACTTAGAACCCCCAAGGCGCCAAAGAGCGTCATCAATGCGCGGTAAGGGATAGGAATCTTTCTTGGTTAGAGAATTCAACCTTTGATAGTCTATCACAATCCAGTGGCCCCCACCCTTTTTCTTTAAGATAAGCAGAGGAGAAGCCCAGGGACTTTGAGAGGGAGCTAGCAGTCCAGCGTCCAGCAGTTGTTTGAGCTCCTTAGAAACCTGCACATCTTCCACTTGGCTGCGGCAATATGGCTTGGCACAAAAGGGGGGAGCATCTCCTGTGTCAATCTGATGAATCACACCTTTGGCCAGCCCATAATCAGTGCTATCTTTAGCAAAGATGTCTGATAATTGGTCTAGTAAATCAAGCACCTCTTTCTGTTGAACCGGGGACAACCAAGGGAAGTCTTGGGCAGTGAACAGAGATAGGACTTGAGGCTTGTCTTTGGGTAGGTTAAAGTCTTGAAACGTTCCAAAAGGGTGAAGGGATGTCGTGTTCTGAGGCGCGGCACAGACACACAATGGGGAATCCTAACCTTAGGATTGGATTTTTACTAAGTCTTGGTTAGATGACAGGGAAGGCAATTGCGTTTACCTTGCGGCCCTGGATGAATAATCTCTACTAGGTGTGGCTAGAGAGAGGCGCGGAAGTACAGAAGACACAAAGACAAAAATGTGAATAGAACTTTATTTTATTGGTGAATATGTAAATGGAATATATAGTGGTTGAGAATACCACAAAACACTACCAGGACAGTAGGATCACTTGCCACAAGCATGAGTGGGGCAAGTGATTTGCACAGAGTCAGGAAACTGAACAATCATATTTCCTGAAGCAGAAGCCAGTTCATTTTGAGAGCCGAAAGTGAAAGCAAGAGATTTGTCTTTGAAATGGCCCAACAAAGGCGAAATCAAAACATGGTGAATGCTGTTATTCACAACAAGGGACAAGACGTCAGGGGCATTTAACAAATTTCCGTAACCAACAACCTGTCCTCTGGATACGGTCATAGGAAGTGCAGTAAGGTTGGCAACTAGTAATTGAACAGGATCCTTGTGGGAGACGTCCAGAATTCCAGGACAAAGGTAAGGCTTGTTACGCCCCAGTGAAGGAGGGGAGTACAGCTCTAAGAAAGTCCTTTCAGGTAGTTCATATGATATCTGGGAGTCTATGATGGCCTGAGAACCTGGAGGGATGATGACAGCAGATGTGGCCATGAGAGGAATTCCCTCAGTTGCAAGACAAGCCATGGGAGGACACTTCATGTTGGTGGAATGGATTCAGTATTTTAGGGTGAAAACCCCAGTGGGGTACTCCAGAGTACATGTCTTCAAACGTTTACCAGGAACTTTGATTGGCTCCTCAAAGATCAGAGGGACTTTGTACCCTAGGATAAAAAGATACCCATCCTTTAGGATGATGATCCCATTATATTCCTGAAGGAACTGGGTACCAACCAAAAGGTTGTTGCTCTCATTTTCTAGAACAACAGCCGGCGCAGCCAACAGGAGTTTACCAAATCACATTAGCAAGGCGGAGTACGCGCCAATGGCGCAAGTCATGGAGAGACCAGCGGTGCCATAGGATTGATGGTAGTTGAGGTTGGGGGCCAGCTTAAGTTTCTTCACTAGTTTAGAAGAAACAACGCTGACAGGAGATCCGGTGTCCAGGACAGCTTTGATTTTTACTTTCTGAATAGATATCTCTACCCGGGTGGTGGTGCGTCCAAAGGGAGGTAGAAAAGCCAAGATATCCTGCGCCTTGGCTAATTCCTTGTCCCATTTCTCAATCATGCATCTTAGTCCTGGAAACTCCTTATATACGGTTTGGAGAGGGAGTGAGACAGATACATTCTTGAAAACAGCATCTGCAACTTCAGCGGCTTCCTCTGATGATTCCACTAATACAGGGGACCGTTTTGCCTGAGTAAGATAGGGGCAAGAGACAACTGCTTTGGCCTCAGACAAGGGCTTGGTGATAGTTGTAGTCTTCCCAGATTGTAGCTTGTAGGGAACTGCAATAGTCTCTGGGACGGCAAGAACAGAATATCCGTATGCATCAGGGTCTTCAACATCAGATTCATCCACATCAGAATCATCAGAAATGTAATGGAACAGAAGGAGGATAGGAGGAGCCTCATCATCAGCAGGCTCAGAGTCAGTAGCAGGCGGAGGTATAGAAGGAGACTGGGAAGAATTGTCAACCAAGAGCGTCTCCGCCTCTAGGTTGACTGTTCTTTTCCCAACTGATCCTTGGGATCAGCTCCCTCAACCCGCAGAATGGTGCAAACACAAGAGTGGTGACCTATCTGACTGCAGTTGTGGTAACCCTGACGTTGAGGAGGATTTTGTGAGTTCATAGTGAGGATATGAGGGCCGCGAGAAGAAGAGCCAGAGTTGGAAGCAGCACAACTCTCCTGAACAACTGCCCCAGAATGGGTAAGATGCATATCTTGTAGCAGTGTCTTTATACTTTCATAGAGGACAGCATAGCCTTGTGGGCCTTGAAATGAAGACACATGAGTTGATTCACCTTGTGGGCCTGGGCGCAGGCCATATACGCTTCATGCGCCGTCAATTGTCTGCTTGTTATTAATTGTTGTTCCTCCATGTAAAATCTGTCTGCAAATTCAGCTAACATCTCTTTGGGCTTGAAAGATATGTGCATGAAGGCATCATTTTTCACCTCCAGGCTAAGATAACCACCAAATTTGTCAATCAGGAGCTGTTTCATGTCTTCCCAGGTCTCAATGGTGGGTAGCTCTGGCATGACTACTTCTTGACAGGTCAGGTGTAGACAGGTTAGAATGTGTTCCTTCTTAACCTCATCTGATGCTTGCCTCATGACAGTTTCATAAATAGTTAATAAAGCTGCAATAGTTGAGGTTTTGGGATCAAAGACTTGCTTAAAAGTAGGCTTGAAGTATGCCTTGGGAGCTGGACCACCATTGCTGCTATTGAGTACATTTATGCACGGGGAGAACTCAGCTTCAGATTTGGAGGGGGGTTGTCTAGCCCATAGTTGTCAAACACTTTCTCCAAGGATTGTCAGAGTCTCAGCAGTTCTGGCACCCATAGTGTTGGCTAGAGTGGTCTGTTGTTTAGTAACATCTAGGCGTTGTCCTTGGGTAGTGACAACAGTGGAGAGCTCAGCCAGCCGCAAAGTAAGGGATAGCCCCACTGACAGACAGGGGGCAAATCTGTTGTTTACCAAATCAATCAGCTCACTCATCTCCTGTACATCCCTGTCCAACTCAGTCTGGTCTTGTTTCAAATGGTACACCTCATTAGCTAGGGCAATCAACTCCCTAGCACAGTGGACTCAAGGAGCCCCCGCCAAACCAGGACAACAGCCATCTTCCTCGTTAACCCTGAGTGGGCTAGCAGCAGACATCACTACCTCACGTAAAGCAGCAACTTCTTGCTGTAGTTCAGCAACCTGAGCAGTCAGCACAAGAACCTGGGGGTCAGGTTGAGGCATTTCAGTAGGACGTCCTTGGCTACAAGTGGAAGCGCATAATTCCTGGATGGCCTCCCAGATCCTCTGTTCCCTGTCCACCAGATCATCAGCAGGAGGAGAAGGCGGAACATCAGGTTTGGGAGTAGACAGCTCATTCACCTGACTCTGAAGTTTGGCTATAGCAGCAGCAGTGGTAGCTCTCTCTTGATCAAATTCCGCACTGAGCTCATTTAGACCTTAGGCGGCAAGGTCAGCTACCTGTTGCAATTGCTCAAAGGAATAGACACTGAATGCATTGAGCTGCTGTACAAGTTGTTTAAAGCTGGTGAGATAAGCGTTTAGGGTGGAGTCTACTCAAGTGCGCCAGGGTTGTTCTAACTGGTGAAACTCATGTAGCTGCTCCCTAACATACTCAGGGATGGACTGGCACATTTGTTCAATAGAATTTACTAAACATGTTTGAGAGGTGACCAAATCATGCTGATTGTCAGATACCAGGGAGAACAGGGAATTAATCCATTGTTGGTAGGTGGCAAACTGGTCCTAATGATGGGTAACAGCTGCTTGAAGAGACAAGATCTCTTGAACGTGGAGTCCCAACACCATCTGGTGGTGGGCCAAGGCGGGCTGTACAAAGGATGACAGCAGGTGTTCAGCGGAGCCAGCCGCTGAGAGGAGATGTTGTGGAAACTGAGGGGCCACAATTAACTCATAGTATTTGGCACGGCTAAACTGTAGCTGAAGGCAAGGGATGGCCCCGTCCCAAGCTATCCCAAGGGCTACCGCCATGACTTGATCTAAGTCAGGGGTACCCATGGGTAAGCAGCTAGGCAGGGACCATTCCTAAGGTTCAGTACAGTAGGGGCAGTAGGCGGGTTGGCAATGTCTTCCTCAATAGGAGGGCTGGTAATTTCAGGCAAGGTTGACTCCCAAATAGGCGAAGGCAAGAGACCTGAAAACGTAGATGCAAAAGGGGTAACCAAGGGGCTTACAGCCCCTGTAGTGAGCACCATTTTTGTTGTGTTCTGAGGCGCGGTACAGATACACAATGGGGAATCCTAACCTTAGTTTTGGATTTGTACTAAGTCTCGGTTAGATGACAGGGAAGGCAAATGTGTTTACCTTGCGGCCCTGGATGAATAATCTCTACTAGGCGTGGCTAAAGAGAGGCGCAGAAGTACAGAAGACACAAAGACAAAAATGTGAATAGAACTTAATTTTATTGGTAGAATAGGAAATAGATTATATAGTGGTTAGGAATACCACAAAACACTACCAGGACGGTAGGATCACTTGCCACAAGCATGAGTGGGGCAAGTGAGTTGCGTAGAGTCAGGAAACCAAACAATCATATTTCCTGATGCAGAAATCAGTTCATTTTGAGGGTTGAAAGCAAAAGCAAGAGGTTTGTCTTTGAAATGGCCCACCAAAGGCGAAATCAAAACATGGTGAATGCCATTATTCACAACACACAGGGAAGACACAGATGACATCTGAGGCAAATATGCATTCAGTGCCATCAGCGCCATGCCTGTTGTCAAAACTGCATGCTTGACCCGCCAGCAAGGTTCCAACCAAGCGGGTTTGTGACCCGCAATCCAATTACCTGGTCACTTGAAGCCAGACTAGGAAGTCAACTCAAATTACCAAATTCATCAACATGAACAGATGATGATCCTTCACGGTGGATACTTCAATTTGGCAATTGACTCATTATCAGGATCAAGCCACCCCCTCTTCCATCCAGCCGTGTGATCACCAATCATGTTCCTGCTATCCACTGATTCAAAATAGCTATATAATCACTATCTCACAATAAAGATTATTATCTATCTTCTAAATATTTTTCCCTGTGTAACTCTGCTAAAACAGCACAGTTACAACATTGGTAGCACAGGTAGGTTCTCCATCCTACCTTATCTTAAAAAATCCCGCCTGTTGCCCACACACGCCACAGCCAACAAATCTTTGACAGAATTATGTCTGGCCTCCTGCCTGACTGGACACCGTATACTCCCAGTACTGAGATACCTGATGGCTTTGTTCTCTATCAAAACACGGTGATCCTGCTACCTGCCTTCAATGCCCTGTCTGCCCAAGGGTTCTTTCAGGCGCCTTCCTTGATGCCACAACCAGCTGAAAAAGCCACCATGCCCGCCTATGTTGCACAAAGTCTTCACAGCGCCTCCTTGGAGCCCTTTGCAGGGGTCAACAACAACAATGCTGCTGCATGGATCCAGTCCGCCCAAAGCAAGCTGGCTCAGATGGAATGCCCACAGCAATTTTGGATTGTGGAGATTTCCATTTGTCTGACCCATGATGCTGGCACCTGGTGCAACAAGTGGCATGAAGAGCACACTGACAAGAACTGGGACACCTTCAAACAGGACTTCTTGGCAAGATTTGTACTTAAGGATACGGCGCTCATGATCATACACCAAGTAAAGAACCTGACCCAGACAGGCACTGTTAAAGAACTCACCCGCACCTACAAGGAACTCCATCTCTGTGCCCCATCCAACATGGCCTTTGATACCCCAGCAACACACCTCATGTACTAGAACACTCTCAAGTTGCATGTGATGAGACATGTGAACCTGGACCAAGTCACCAACCTGCAAAGCCTGTACCATGAAGCAGAAAAAGCGGAACAAACATCCAACGCTCTACACAAGGCAAAGACTGGGAAACAAAAAAAGGCCCAAGGACTCCCATCCAAGTGGAAGCTCCTCTTGACCACCCCCTGGAGACAACAGCAAAAACAACAACCACAAGCCCACGGGTTTGAATGGGAATGGAAATGGAAATAACGGCCAGTCAAATTGTACCCATTTCTGTGTCACCGTCACCCAAGGCAACCAAGATGAGGGAAAATCTTGGGGAGAGCACTAAGCAAGCCAAGCTCTCCCCACGCAACTCCTGACTTGTCCAACAATGAATACCAACCCAAGGACGTGGACCAATGCCCAATGATCCAAGTGCCCTTGGAAGACCTGGTACTATACACCATTGCCAGACATCCCAATAAATTGATGTCTTACCCTTTCTGCTTTTGCAGTTACACAGGCTCAGCACTCCTGGACTTGGGCGCAGACCAAACATTAGTCAACAGCAGCTTTGTGGATAAATTCAAGCTGACCACTAATCCTTTGCAGATTAAAAACGTGGTCCTGGCTGATGAACACCACATTGCCGTGACAAAGGAAACTGCCCCCTTCTCCATCATGCTTAAGAACCTCCACTCCACCATCCAAGGTCCCGTCATTGACTTCCCTAAGTTTGACATTGTACTGGGGCTGGACTGGTTACAGAAAAACAACCCCCATGTGGACTGGGCGACCTCAGTGTTGACCATCAAGCGTGAAGGTATCAACCACCAAATCTACCCGGACTCTGTAGACCAACTCCTACAAGACCACATCTTTGTACGCATCACGGAGACCTTGGACAAGAAGGAAAACCTAAAAGCTATTGACTGGGACTCCTGCCAGTATGAAATCATACACTTCAAAGATCATCAGGACACCTCCACACCGCAAGATCACAACATTGTGGCCCGACACCCAGAAATCTTTAAGGAGGTGTTACCTGGACTACCCCCTGAGAAACACATCCAACACTCTAATCAACTCAAGGGGGATGTACCCAAGGCACACCCCATTTACAGGCTGACCCCAAACAAGGACAACACCCTGCGCGCCTATCTCAAGGAGGCATTGGAAAAAGGACTTATCCGCCCCTCACAGTCTCCCTTTGGGGCTGCTGTATTCTTTGTGGCTAAAAAGGACGTACCTTACGCCTGATCACAAACTACTGCGCCTTGAACAAAGTCATCATTAAGAATTGCTACCCCTTACAACTAATTGACAATCTCTTTGACGCCTTGGGAGGAGCCACCGTCTTCTCCAAGATTGACCTAACTGCAGGCTACAACCAGATTTGTATCAAGGAGGAAGACATCCCCAAGACAGCCTTCTGCACCAAGTACGGTTCCTACAGATGCGTGGTACTCAACTTTGGCATGACCAACGCCCTGTCCATCTTTGTAACCTTCATGAACAAAGTATTTGCACCACACATAGACAAACATACCCTAGTGTACCTGGACAACATTATTGTCTACAGCCCCTTGGTGGAACAGCACCACAAAGACCTGGAGGAAGTCTTTGCAACCTTGGCACGGCACAAACTGCTGGCCAAGCCCTCCAAGTGCCAGTTCTTCCAAGAGCAACTACCCTTCTTGGGACACATAGTCTCAAAAGACGGCATCAAACCCAACAGTCAGAAGATACAAGCCATCTGCAAAATTCCACCTCCCAAAGACAAATCAGAACTCCACACCTTCTTGGGAATGGTGGCCTATGTACAATGCTTCATACCTGACTGTGGCGTCTTGACCGCCCCCTTGTCCGCCATAACAGGCGCCAAGTCCAAGTTTGTATGGACCCCCCAATGTGACCTCTGTTTTAGACGTCTCAAGGAAAAGCTCACAACAGCTCCCATCTTAAAATACCCCAAACAAGACAGAGAGTACCAGATGGAGACCAACGCTTCAGATGTATCCATTGGGTAGTACTACAAATTAAGAATAGTAATGGTGGCTTCCTGCCGTAGCCTACTAGTCACGCAAACTGACGGATGGCAAGTGTTGATACCCAATACACGACAAAGAACTGCTGGCCATTGTACACTGCCTAGTCAAATGGTGCTGTTACTTGGGACAGCAGGAAGAATTCACAGCACTAACCAATCATAAGTTGCTCATCTCCTTCAAGACACAAGCAAACCTGTCACACCGCCAAGCGCGGTGGATGGAAATCTTAGAAAGGTTTAACATGCTCATCCAGTATAAGCCCGGGGCTGAGCTTGCCATGGCGGACGCCCTGTCTTGCCTGTATGTCTGTGCTTCAAGAGGAGAGAATGGGCTCAAACCAGACTGGCCTCCCTTAGTGCTATGTACAAAAGACAAAGGGTTCCCTGCAGGCACAACTGATATCACCAAAGAAACGGTCATCAAGAATGAACATCTCTTTGCTGATGTATATGGAACCCTTCACAGAAAAATGTCAGATGGCACAACCATCCCCTACATCCCCACACATCAACAAGTCAATACCATTCTTTGCTACCACAGAGATCTTGGACATACCAAGAGCCAAAATCTATACAAATTCCTAAAACATAAAGCCTGGTGGTCAACCTTATACTGCAATGTCCAAGAAGTGCTAGAACAGTGTGAGGTCTGAAAAAGTTTGCTAAAAGCAAAACCCTGCCTAAGTCTGTACTCCCCATTCAAACCCAACTGCCGTTTAAAGTATGGGCTCTTGACATTGTGGGCCTCATGCCAGTAAAGCACAATGACAAAAAATACATCATTGTAGCCATCAATTTTGCAACAAGGTGGCCAGTAGTCCAAGCGGTGAAAACGCACACCGGTAATGACGTCCAAAAATTCATTGGCAAGGAAATAATCAGCAGGTTTGGAAAGCCAGAACTCCTGATAACCAATGGGGGCAAAGAATTGACCTCCAAAAACACCAATGTGTACCTCACCAAGAATGGGGTCAAACACACCGTCACAACACCATACCATCCACAGGCCAATGGATGTGTAGAGCGGCTTAATGGTAGCCTTGTGCAAGCCCTAGCCAAACTCACCGCCAGGAGACCTGAAGACTGGTATAAGCAGCTACCAACTGCATTACTTGTGTGCCAAACCCAAGTGATCAGATCCACCGGGAAAAGCCTGTTTGAACTAGTATATGGCACACAGCCAAATATCATTCAAGCATTCACAGGACCCAAACTGGAAAATCCAAGTCAAGTCCCCCTTGCTCAGATCCTCAAATAGTAAAGGCCAACAGCAAACAAGCAGCCAAAGAAAAGGAACACTTACAAAAGACCTTTGTCCCCATCTGCCAAAGACATGAAGTTGGGGACAAAGTCTGGGTCATGAATGTTGACAAAAGCAAACTACAAACCAAAAAAGTAGGGCCAGCAATCATTCTAAAGGTAAAAAACAATAACACTTACCTTGTGCAAGGGCTTGGGAAATGCAAGCAAGACAAGACCTTACACCACAACCGCCTACAACCCTGCAAAGCAAGACAGAAACAACAGGAAACCGCCCTGCCCGCCACCAAGCAACAACTGGTTCAATATGGCGCCTGGGCTCCTGACGACCTCCCTGACAACCTGCCCCCAGAGAAGGCTGACCTTCAGCCAGGGGGTGTCAAAACTGCAGGCTTGACCCGCCAGCAAGGTTCCAACCAAGCGGGTTTGTGACACGCAATCCAATTACCCAGTCACCCAAAGCCAGACTAGGAAGTCAACTTGAATTACTAAATCTATCAACATGAACAGATGATGATCCTTCACGGTGGATACCCCAATTTGGCGCTTGACTCATTTTCAGGATCAAGCCACCCCCTCTTCCATCCAGCTGTGTGATCACCAATCATGTTCCTACTATCCATTGATTCACAATAGCTATATAATCACTATCTCACAATAAAGATTATTATCTATCTTTCTAATATTTTTTCCCGTGTAACTCTGCTAAAACAGCACAGTTACAACATGGTGAAAAGCAACAGAAAAACAGGTCTAGAAGCCTTGGGGGTGGTCGCGGATACCAGGGACAAAAGTGTAAGTAGAAAGCGGGTTTGAAACAAGAAAATCAAAGTAAAACTCAATGTTACAATAGAGATTATATTGAATTTTAAAGTAAAATCTGAGTTTGAGTTGTGTTTTGTAAACAAAAGCAAAAACCAAAAAGATCTATACGTTTGAGCTTCTTTGGAATGAGCCAGAGAAGAGGACAGGCTCAAACTGGCTGCCTCAAGGTAAGCTTAATAACCACTACTAACACTTCAAAATTTTAAACTAGGGAGACTTCAAACTGGTGACTCTACTACTTAAAACTTCAAAAGTTTTAACTGAAACCAAACCTTAATCTAATTGGAAAATAGACAAGCAGGGGATTGGGGGTCCCCTTGCTGTGTTAAAAGAGAGGGGTTTGATCACATGATTTTTTGAGCTGGATCTGATTGGCTGGGGGAGAATTTTGTGGGACAGAACCAGGGGGACTGAAATGTTTCAACCCAATTTCTGCGGGCCCATTTGATTGGCTGGAAGGGGTCCCATGTATTTGAGGTTCACTTGAGTTGTTGGTTGTTGATGTGGCCACATTTGATTGTTTGGTTCTAATAGTTTTTAAATGTAGACGACACCAAGCCAACAGGAAGTCCAAATTGACCAACATTTCTTCCCAAGAGGGGGCAGCCAAAGGCAACACATCCACGGGGTAGGCCAACACAAACCTCTTGTCAACTGTATGTGCCAAATCCTCTAAAGAATTAAGGGGTTTGGCTGGGGTTTTTGGACCTTTCTTGGTGTGGCGGGGGAAGATTTTGCAATCCAATGCCAGAGGTGGCAGTGAATTTACACCTATAGTATCAAAGTTCTATAGACTACTGCATTCAAAGGAGGAATTTGTTAAGAAAGAGATTTTTAGACCACTGAAGCAAGAATTGATCAAACCTAGTGTGTTGCCTTGGGCCTCACCTCTGGTAGTAGTACCAACAAAGGGCGGTAAACAAATGATGTGTGGTAACTATATTCCCCTAAACAAGGTTACTTCTTGCAACAACTACCCATTACCTAGAATCTCAGATATCCTGGCATCATTTGGCAGAGCAAAATGATTTTCCAACGTTGACCTCTTCAGTGGATTTTATCAAATCTTGGTACGGAAAGAAGACCAACCCAAAACAGCATTTGTCACTAACTGGGGCCAATATGGGTACACTAGAATGCCGTTTGGGTTGAAAGAAACACCATGTACCTTCCAAAGAATTATGAATGAAGTATTTGCCAGCCTCATTGGGAATTTTTTTACAGTATATTTAGACAATATAACCATATACTCAACAACATTTGAAAAACACCTGGAACACCTAAAAACTTGTTTAGAACACATCAAACAAGCTAACCTGAGCGTCAACACAGAGAAATCCATCCTAGTAGTCCAAAAGCTCAACTTACTGGGACATGTGGTAGACACTACAGGCAAGCATCCAGACCCAGAAAAAGTCAAAGCCATAACAGAATGTCCAAAACCTACCAATGCAACACAAGTTAGATCCTTCCTAGGAGCTGTGGGATATTATCACCAGTTCATACCTAATTATAGTAACGTTGCAGCATCACTCTTCAATAAAACGCACAAAGAAAAAGAGTTCAATTGGGGATAAACCAAAGACAATGTATTTGAGAAATTAAAATCAGCAATCACATCAGAATCAGTACTTATCTATCCAGACTTCTCCAAGAAGTTCCACATATTCTCAGATGCCTGCAAGGATGCCATTGGCGCGGTACTCTGTCAAGACGTGGACAGAACCTACAAACCTATCAAATTCATATCAAAAAAATTCATAGCTGCAGAATACCACTATTGAATATATGACAAGGAAGTACTAGCAGTAGTTAGGGCCCTAGACAAGTTCTGTTATTACATATTAGGATACCCACTTACCATCCACACCGGTAACATTGTTGTGAAGTTCATCACCAACAACTTGGGCACCAACTCCAGAAGAATTTCTTGGTTCACAAACCTAATTGATTATGATTTCAAAATACAACACATACCTGGCAAGCAAAATGTGGTTGCAGACAGTCTATCAAGGCAGTTATTCCTTCTCACAGAAATGATGGACTATGAGGACAACCTTCAGAAGTTCAAGGAAGTATCAACATTGAAGACCACCCCAAAATCCATCGCAGAATTCACCAACTTTATTAAGACCTGTGCAAAGTCCACACTAATTGACAACAAAATATTTAGAAAAACAAACAATGGATTAAAACTAATACCTGAAAAGAACAAAAGAAAAGACATATTAAAGGAAGCACATGAGGGAGCAGAACACTTTGGGAGAGATGCCACCCTAGAAAGATTAAAGGCAACATACTGGTGGCCTGGGATGTACGTGGAGACTGTACAACATATTGCAAAGTGCCAAACCTGCCAACGGTTTAGCAAAAGAGTAGAACACACAAAACCAATCATACCTATAGTTACCACAGGAATGTTTGACTTGTGGGGCATTGACTTTGTGGGACCATTACCAAAATCTAAACAAGGGAATAAGTATATATTAGTAGCCACAGAGTATTACTTGCGCTGGCCAGTAGCCATGGCTTACCCGGACAACACATCATCAACAACTGCGTAATTTCTGTACAAAGAAATCATAACACAATTTGGACCACCAAAGGCGTTACTCTCAGACCAAGGAACCCACTTCAGAAATCAGCTAATAGTCAACCTAATGGAAAAAGTTAGAATTAAGCACAGATTCACAACAGCTTACAACCCACATTTTAATGGACTTACCAAACAGTTCAACAAAACATTGATTGAAACCTTGGAGAAAACCATACAATACCAACCAAGCACCTGGGAAGAGGCTTTACCTGAAGCCTTGTGGCACTACTGGACAAAGACACACACAACAACCAAGATGACACCATTTGAAGTCATGTATGGGGTAAAAGCACCCACAATCAGACCCAAGATGGTAACAGAACAAGAAGACGCGGAGAACAACAGATAAAAATTAAGAGCAAAAGCCAAAGAAAACATAAATAAACACTTCCCTAGTTGCAACCAAACAGGAAGAAAAGGAGAACAAGATACCATTGTTCAGACTGGGCCAACACGTACTTAAACTCAAAAATAATATTGCTGAGTCACATTCAAAGAAGTTTATAACTAAATTAGCTGGCCCTTACACCATCTAAAAGGTTAATGAAAACCATAATTACTACCTCAAGAACAATGAGGGCATCATATTAACGCAACCAATCAATGGATCACATTTGAAACTTTACTGCACTTAATTTAAGTGGGGGAATGTGATAGCAAATTTTATTACACATCAAATATTTGCTATTGGACAATTATGTCAACATCACTATTTAAACCCAAGTACAGAAAAATAAACCTTACCTTATTATTCCTTGAATATTGTATATTTGTAATTCACCATTACACCAGAAATTTGGTCATTGGACAATACATTCAATTAGTGATTCAAGCTAAACCTTCATACCCAGCCTCACCACACCAAAATCACTTGTCAGTTGTTGTGATGTAACCACCAATTAGCTGGGGGTTCAGTTAACTACCACATCTGAACCCCTATTATTTCAGTTACTCACCAAACACATGTCCATCCCTCATCAAAATTCTCCATATTCCCCAAGATTAGCAATTAACTGACACTATATAAATCTGCTGCATTATCCAATAAATAACACAAGTATATTTCTAAATCCCATTATTGGCCATTTTAGTCACTCTGATTTATTTTAATACTTCACTCTGAACCTCTGTCAAGATGTGAAGCCCACAGATTAGGGGAAGATAGGATGCTACACTGGTTATCAAGTTTGGATAACTGAATCCTACAAGTTGAAGACCAATTGACATGATCATCATAAGCCATTAGAGCACATTAGCAATGGTATTGTTTCTCCCAAAGTGACTAGAGAAGACAGTAATTAGGTAATAAAAGGATGAGTACACTACTACATAAGACATGCATGTGAAAGAGATCACAGGCAGCCATGGATGTGAATGAATCACATAGAAGGAGTAATCCTTCTCATGAGGTAATTTCCAAAAGGAAAAGTACTGGATCTGAATTTAGAAACCTCTAACACAGGCATCCCAGGATCATGGGAGCAGCCTTGAGTCTGGTGGAACAGAGAAGTATTTTTGTGAATTCTGCAATTCACCATATTTTAATTTTGCCATTGATGGGTTATTTTGAGGACAAATCTCTCTCTTTTGCTTTTGCCTCTCAAAATGAGTCTGGCTCTAAATTGGGAAATTCAACTGTTCAGTTTCCTGATTCTGCGCAACTCACTTGCCCCACTAATACTGGTGGCAAGTGATCCTACCATCCATGCACTGTTTTGTGATAAAGCTACACAGTATATATTCCATTTCACTTTACCAATAAAAATTAAGTTCTATTCACATTTTTGTTGTTGTGTCTCCAAGTACTTTGGCGCCTTTCTAGCCACATCTAGTAGATATTATTCAATAAGGGCCACAAGGTAATTGCATAGCCTTCCATGCCATTCTAACTGAGACTTAGTACTAATCTAATCCTAAGGTTAGGATTCCCCATTATGTATCTGTGCTGCGCCTCAGAACACAAAAAAAATGATGCTCACTACAGGGGCTGTAAGCCCCTTGGTTATCTCTTTCACAACCACATTTTCAGGTCCTTTGTCCCCTCCTATACAAGAGCCAACTTCACCTGAAATCACCAGTCCTCCTATTGAGGAAGACATCACAGACCCACCTATTGTCCCTACTGTACTGAACCTTGGGAATGATCCCCACCTAGTGGCCTATCATTTGGATACCCCTGACTTGGAACAAGTCATGGCAGTTGCCCTTGGGCTAGCCCGTGACAGAGCCATCCCTTTCCTCCAACTACAGTTCTATCAAGCGGAATACTATGAATTGATTGTGGCTCTGCAATTTCCATAGCATCTGTTCAGCGGCTAGCTCTGCTGAGCAACTATTGTTGTCCTTTGTACAACCTGCCTTAGCCCACCATCAAATGGTGTTAGGGCTCTACATTCAGGAGATTTTGTCTCTACAAGCAGTCATCACTCATCACTTGGATCAGTTTGCTGCCTGTCAACAGTGGATCTACTCCCTGTTTTCCTTGGTGTGAGACAATCAGCAAAACTCTGTCACTTCCCAAACTTGCTTTGTTAATTCCATTAAGCAAATGCGCCAGTCCATCCCCAAATACGTCAGGGAGTGTCTACATGAGTTTCACCAGTTGGACCAGCCCTGGCAAACCCAAGTAGACTCCACCCTGAACACCTACCTCACCAACTTTGAACAACTTGTGCAGCAGCTCAATGCGTTCAGTGCTTACTCTTTCAATCAATTACAACAAGTTGCAGACCTTGCTGCTAAAGACCTTTGCAATCTCAGTGAAGAATTTGATCAAGAAAGGGTTGCCACCACCGCGGCCATTACTAAGCTCCATACTCAAGTAAATGAATTGTCTACGCCCAAGCCATATGTTCTGCCTTCCCCCATCTAATGATTTGGTGGATAGAGAACAGAGGCTATGGGATGTCAGTCAAGAGCTGCAAGCGTCTACCTGCAGTCAAGGTTGCCCTGTCAAATCACCTCAGCCAGATCCCCAAGTGCTTGCTTTGACAACTCAAGTTGCTGAGCTACAGCAAGAGGTTGCTGACTTATACAAAATGGTGGCAATTGTGGCTATCACAGTTTGAGTTATTGATGAAGATGCATGCTGCCCTGGCTTGTCAGAGCCCCTAAATCCACTGTGCTAGAGAGTTGATTGCTCTAGCTAATGAGATGTAACACTTGAAATGGGACCACTCCAAACTAGATAAAAAATGAAAGAAATATGTGAATTAATTGATTCAGTGAATGACAGGTTCACCCCTTGCCTCTCAGTGGGTCCTTCCCTTACCTCCCAACTGGCTGAGCTTTCCACGGTAGTAACAACACAGGGCCAACACCTAGATGTTACTATGCAACAAACCACCTTAGCTAATGATATGGGTGCCTGCACTGCTGAGACCTTGAATACTCTTGAGGAGAATGTTTGTCAGCTGTGGGCCAGGCAGCCCCCTATGAATCTGAAGCAGAATCTTCCCTGATCATAAATGTACTCAATAGCAACAATGGTGGTCCAACCCCCAAAGCTCATTCCAAACCTACCTTTAAGCAAGTCTTTGACCCCAAAACTTCTACCATTTCAGCTTTCCTAACTATCTAAAAAACTGCCATGAGGAGAGCCTCTGATGAGGTTAAGAAGGAACAAATTCTAACCTGTCTGCACCTGACCTGTCAAGAGGTAGTAGTACCAGAGCTTCCCACCATTAAGACCTGGGAAGATATGAAGCAACTTCTGATTGACAAATTTGATGGTGACCTTAGTTTGGAAGTGAAGAAGGGCACCTTCATGCACATTGCTTTCAAGCCAAAGGAGACCCTAGCTGAATTTGGATATAAATTCTACATGGAAGGACAGCAACTGATAACAAGCAGACAATTGACGGCTCATGAAGCGTACATGGCTTGCGCTAAAGCCCTCAAGATTAACCAGCTCCTGTGTCTTCACTTCAAGGCCCATAAAGCCATGCTTTCTTCCATGAAGAGCATAAAGACACTGTTGCAGGATATGCACCTTACCCATTCTGGGGCAGTTGTGTAGGAGAATTGTGCAGCCTCTACCTCTGGTTTGTCTTCACGTGGCCCACGTATCCTCACCATGAACTTGCAAAATCCTCCTTGACACCAGGGTTGCCACAACTATGGGCAGATAGGTCACCATTCTCGAGTCTGCACCAATCCTTGGGTTGAAGAGGCTGATCCCAAGGAACAGACAGGAAAAGAACAGTCAACCTAGAGGCAGAGACGCTCTTGGTTGACAATTCTTCCCAGTCTCCTTTAATTCCCCCCTCCATTGCTGACTCTGAGCCTTCTGATACTGAGGCTCCTCCCATTCTGCTGCTATTCCACAACATCTCTGATGACTCTGACATGGACAATTCTGATATGGAAGATCCCATTGCCTATGGGTATTCAGTCCTGGGTGTCCCTGAAACTATTGCAGTCCCTTATAAGCTATATTCTAGGAGGACTACAACAACCGCCAAGCCTCTGCCTGAAGCCAAAGAGGTTGTCTCTTGCCCATACCTTACTCAAGCCAAGAGATCTCCTGTGCTTGTCAAATCTTCCGAGGAAGCTGCTGAGGTTGCTGACACTGTGTTCAAAAATTTCACAGTCTTGCTCCCCCTCCAGATGGTCTATAAGGAGTTCCTGGGCCTAAGATCCATGATCAAAAAGTGGGACAAAGAACTGGTAGAAGCCCAAGACATTCTGGCTGTCCTCCCTCCCTTTGGTTGTACTACCACTTGTGTGGAAATATCCATCCAAAAGGTGAAGATTAAGTCCTTCTTGGACACTGGATCTCCTGTTAATGCTGTCTCCTCAAAGCTTGTCAAGAAGCTCAAACTTGTCCCCAACCTTAACTATCATCAGTTGTATGGCACATCTGGACTTCCATGATTTGTGCTATAGGAGCTTATTCTTCTCTTCCCATGCAGTTTGGCAAACTACTCCTGGCCGCGCCTGCCATTGTCTTGGAGAATGAGAGTTATGACCTCATAGTTGGTACTCAATTCCTTAGGGAATACAATGGGATCATTAATATGAAGGATAGTTACCTCTCCATTATAGGGTACAAAGTCCCTATGATCTTTGAAGAGCCTGTCAAAGTCCCAGGGAAGCGCCTCAAGACATGTGCCTTAGAATATCCTACCAGTGTTTTCACTATAAAATACTGTACCCATTTCTCCAACATGAAGTGCCCTCCTATGGCATGTCCTGCGTCTGAAGGGATTCCTCTCTTGGCCACTTCCGCTGTAACCATTCCCCCTGGATCTCAAGCTATCCTTGCTTCCCAAATATCATATGAGTTGCCTGAGCGCACATTCTTAGAGCTGTACTCTCCTCCCTTGCTAGGACGCAACAAACCCTATCTTTTTCCAGGAATCTTGGATTTCTTTCATAAAGATCCTGTCCAATTGCTGGTTGCCAACTTAATCATTCTCTCCATACAAGTGTCTAGAGGGCAGGTTGTTGGCTATGGCAAGTTGTTGAATGCTTCTTACGTCCTATCACTACATCCCTTTGGTACGTTCCAGGACTTTAATTTACCTGAAGACAAACCTCAAGTCCTATCCTTGTTCACTGCCCAAGATTTCCCGCAGCTGTCTCCGGTTCAGCAGAAAGAGGTGCTTGACCTACTAGATCAGTTTTTGGATATCTTTGCTAAAGATAGCACTGATTATGGTCTAGCCAAAGGTGTCATTCACCAGATTGATACTGGTGACGCTCCCCCCTTCTGTGCTAAACCTTATTGCTGCAGTTGCATGGAAGACACTCAAGTGTCTAAAGAGCTCAAGCAACTATTAAATACTGGACTGCTTGCTACTTCCCAAAGTCCATGAGTCTTCCCCTTGCTCATACTGAAGAAGAAGGATGGAGTTCATTGTATTATGATGGACTACCAATACTTGAGCTCCTTAACCAAAAAGTATTCCTATCCTCTACCACGCATTGATGATGCTCTTTGCTGCCTTGGTGGCTTCAAGTTCTTCTCTGCTATGGACCTAGCCTCTGGGTACTGGCAAGTTGATCTCTCCCCCAAGAATAGACAGAAGACTTCCCTCATCACCTCTGAGGGGTTATTTGAGCCTACACAAATGCTGCAAGGGCTCTGCAATGCCCCGGCTATCTTCCAACAAGCCATGGACTCCATTCTCTGTGACTTGAAGCTTTCATGTGTCTTAGTATACCTAGATGATATAACTGTCTTTAGTGCTACCTTTACTAACCACCTAGCCCATCTCAAGGAAGTATTCATAAAGATTTGAGAAGCTGGTCTTAAGTTAAAATCATCTAAGTGTGCCTTATTCAAGGAACACCTTGAATTATTGGGACATGAGGTGACTCAGACTGGAATTCGCCCCATTACTAAGAAAGTTGAGGCCATCAACAAAATGCTTCCGCCCACCAACCTACAAGAAGTTCAAGTCTTTCTGGGCATGATGGGATACTACATAAAATTCATCCCTGATTTTTCTGACACTAGCAAACCCTTATTTCAGCTGCTACGCAATGTACCTTTCAAATGGACCACAAGCCAGCAAAAAGCCTTTGAGACCCTCAAGCAAAAACTTAAGGAGGCCCCTATCTTAGTATATACTGACTACAATAAGGAATTTATCCTATATACTAATGCTAGTGACCTGGCCATTGGAGCCATCTTGGCTCAATTGGACAATGAAGGTGTGATTACCCTGTAGCTTATACCTCTTGTATCCTGAATAATCATGAGAAGAATTAAAGTGTAACAGAGAAAAAGTGCCTCACTGTGTTACATGCTGTCAAGCAGCTCTGCCATTATGTGTATGGCACCCATTTCACTGTGGTTACTGACCACGCTTTGCTCAAATGGTTATAACAGAATTAAGGAACCAGAAGGGCAACTAGCTAGATGGGCTCTCCACCTGCAAAGCTACAACTTTACTGTGCTACATTGCCCTGAAATCCAGCATCAGAACACTGATGGATTGTCCAGAATGCCCATCCTTGCTCTACACCCTGCAGAGGCTGACCAACTTTATGAACTAATTGGGTATTCTTCCATCTGGGAAAACAAGACTGAAGAGAGTCAATCTTCCCTGTCTAAGATCTCTGAAAACACTCTTATTTGTGACAATCAGCTTCACAAAAAAGTCCATGATTAATAACTGCCCTATGTGCACCCCAGTTTTTGCCTTTTGCTGGTGCTTCAGGCTCATAAGGAGACTGGACATGGAGGCATCTCTAAGACCCATGACTGGCTCCAGAAAAACCATTTCTGGGAGATCCTTCTTCTGCTGATTTCAGATGTCATTGAGAGTTTCCACAAATTTCAGTTGCAATGTCCTCAAGCTGCCTCTCACAAGTTCAAGCTAGTCCCCCCTCAACATGCCTTTCACACTGTCAGCATTGACACTTTAGGGCCTCTCCCCTGCTCCCGCTCAGTTTGCCGCTTCATCCTTATTGTTGTTGATTGTTGTGAACTGAGGCGCGGCACAGATACACAACAGGGGATCCTAACCTTAGGATTGAATTTGTACTAAGTCTTGGTTAGAATAGCAGGGAAGGCTATGTAATTGCCTTGTGGCCCTGATTGAATAATATCTGCTAGACGTGGCTAGAGAGCGCCAAAGTACGCAAAGTCACAAAGACAAAAATGTGAATAGAACTTAAATTTTATTGGTAGAAGTGAAATAGAATATATACTGTGTAGCTTTATCAAAAAACAGTACATGGATGGTAGGATCACTTGCCACCAGTATTAGTGGGGCAAGTGAGTTAAGCAGAATCAGGAAACTGAACAGTTGAATTTCCCAATTTGGAGCCAGACTCATTTCAAAGGGTGAAAGCAAAAGAGAGAGATTTGTCCTCAAAATAACCCATCAAAGGCAAAATTGAAACACAGTAAATGGCAGCATTCACAACATTGCCCCCATCTAGATTAGCCTTAGAGGGTGGTACTTGCGGAGAAACTTGGCATGCACACAGGCAAATGGCCAACCACTAGAGAGGAGTTTCACAGTGTACTCTGATCCTTGTTTGAAGGTCACTTTCAGAGGTCCAACCCACAATTTATCTAACTTATTAGCGCATCCTCCTACTCTATGCTGATAGTAGAGAACATGGTCCCCAATATTGAACTCAGACAAGGGAGAGCGTCCAGCATTTTCAGGAGAGAGCTCAAGCATTTTGGTCTTGTATGCAGAGGTGTATGCAGTAGATTGTATATCAATGATGCAGTTGACTAAATCTTTGATATGGTCATCTGGGTTCACAGACTTATCAGAGGAGAGGAGGAGAGCCCCCAGGAGCAACAGAGTGTTGGACTCACACCCATACAGCAAAGCAAAGGGGGAGTGCCCAGTGGCACAATGTTTTCTAAGGCAAAAAGCAAAGAGAGCAGCGGGTAAGTATAGATCCCAGTTTGCAGCGTCAAAGTAAGTGAGTTTCCCCATGATAGAGACCAGAGTTGAGTTTTCACACTCAACTTCCCCATTGATAGAAGGATTAAAGGGGCAGAGAAAGACTGGTGAGACCCCAAGGCTTCAACCACAGAGGTTACCAACTTGGTGTTGAAGTTAGTTCCACTGTCAGATAACAACACTTGAGGACAGCCATGGCAAAAGAATACATTTTGCAACAGAAAGGCGGCGGTTGTTTTGGCAGTGATGTCCTTAGTAGGGCGAGCTTCTACCCACTTGCTAAAATGATCAACAGCAATTAGGATAAAGCGGAAACCAGAGCGGGAGCGGGGGAGAGACCCTACAGCTTCAATGCTGACAGTATGACAAGCATGTAGCGGGGAACTAATTTGAACTTGTGTGAGGCAGCTTGTGGTTGTTAAAGCTGGCAATTATGGTAACTGGCAATGACATCTGGAATCAGCAGGCAAAGGTTCTACAAGAAGTAATTCTTCTGGAGCCAGTCATGGGTCTTGGCAACTCCTCTGTGTCTTGTCTCCTTATGATCTTGAAGCACCAACAAAAGGCAAAGACTAGGCTGTACATAAGGTAGGTAGCAGTCTCGTATTTTCTTGAAAGCTGGTTGTCACAAATGAGTGTGTCTTCAGATATTTTGGATCAGGCAATGCAAACTTCTCCCGTCTTGTTCTCCCAGGAGGAAGGGTACCCAATTAGTTCATATAGTTGGTCAGCCTCTGCAGGGTGTAGAGCAAGGATGGGAATTCTGGACAATCCATCAGCGGTTTGATGTTGAATCCAGGGACAGTGTAGCACAGTAAAGTTGTAGCTTTGCAGGTGGAGAGCCCATCTAGCTAGTTGTCCTTCTTGTTCATTAAGCTGTTGTAATCACTTAAGGAGGCATTATTGGTAACCACTGTGAAATAGGTGCCATATACTATGGCAGAACTGCTTGACGGCATGCAATACAGTAATACATTCTTTCTCTGTGACACTGTAATTCTTCTCATGCTTGTTGAGGACACAAGAGGTATAAGCTACAGGATGATTCACACCTTCATCATCTAGTTGAGCCAGGATAGCCCCAATAGCCAGGTCACTAGTACCAGTATATAGGATTAATTCCTTATTGTGGTCAGGATATGCTAGGATGGGAGCCTCTTTGAGTTTTTGCTTGAGGGTCACAAAGGCTTGTTGCTGGCTAGCAGTCCATTCAAAAGGGACGTTACACAACAGTTGGACCAATGATTAACTAGTGTTGACAAAGTCAGGGATGAAATGTCTGTAGTAATCCATCATACCCAGACAGACTTGTACTTCTTGCAGGTTGGTGGGTGGAAGCATTTTTTCAATGGCCTCAACTTTCTTGGTCATTGGGCAAATCCTGGTCTTGGTTACCTCATGGTCCAAGAATTCAAGGCGTTCCTTGAATAAGGCACACTTAGATGATTTTAACTTAAGACCAGCTTCTTGAATCTTTATGAATACTTCCTTGAGATGGGCCAGGTGATTGGTAAAGGTAGCACTGAAGACAGTTATATCATCTAGGTATACTAAGACACATGAAAGCTTCAAGTCACAGAGAATGGAGTCCATGGCTTGTTGGAAGATAGCTGGGGCATTGCAGAGCCCTTGCAGCATTTGTGTAGGCTCAAATAAACCCTCAGAGGTGATGAGGGCAGTCTTCTGTCTATCCTTGGGAGAGAGATCAGCTTGCTAGTACTCAGAGGCTAGGTCCATAGCAGAGAAGAACTTGAAGCCACCAAGGCGGCAAAGAGCATCATCAATGCGTGGTAGAGGATAGGAATACTTTTTGGTTAAGGAGCTCAAGTATTGGTAGTCCATCATAATACAATGAACTCCATCCTTCTTCTTCAGTATAAGCAAGGGGAAGACTCATGGACTTTGGGAAGTAGCAAGCAGTCCAGCATTTAATAGTTGCTTGAGCTCTTTAGATACTTGAGTGTCTTCCATGCAACTGCAGCAATAAGGTTTAGCACAGAAGGGGGGAGCGTCACCAGTATCAATCTGGTGAATGACACCTTTGGCTAGACCATAATCAGTGCTATCTTTAGCAAAGATATCCAAAAACTGATCTAGTAGGTCAAGCATTTCTTTCTGCTGAACCAGAGACAGCTGCGGGAAATCTTGGGCAGTGAACAAGGACAGGACTTGGGGCTTGTCTTCAGGTAAATTGAAATCCTGAAACATGCCAAAGAGATTTAGCAACAGGACATAAGGAGTATTCAACAGTTTGCCATAGCCAACAACCTGCCCTCTAGACACTTGTATGGGGAGAGCGGTTAAGTTGGCAACAAGCAATTGAACGGCATCTTTATGAGAAACATCTAAGATTCCTGGGCATAGGTAGGGCTTATTGCGTCCTAGCAAGGGAGGAGAGTGCAACTCTAGGAACATGCACTCAGGCAACTCATATGATATTTGGGAAGCAAGGATAGATTGAGATCCAGGGGAATGATTACAGCGGAAGTGGCCAAGAGAGGAATCCCTTCAGACTCAGGGCAAGCCATAGGAGGACACTTCATGTTGGAGAAATGGGTACAGTATTTTATAGTGCAAACACTGGTAGGATATTCTAAGGCACATGTCTTGAGGTGCTTCCCTGGGACTTTGACAGGCTCTTCAAAGATCAGAGGGACTTTGTACCCTATAATGGAGAGGTAAACATCCTTAAAGTTGATGATCTTATTGTATTATCTACTGTAAATTCAGAACCTAGATGTAAAAATGCGGGATTTTCAAATCCTTGGTCTAAATTTTGAATCACTTTTGCGGGCAAATCAGCTGAGTGAAAAAATAAAATATTTAATAATTCAACCATTTAATTTGACTTTTTTGATTTATTTAAATTGGTAAATTTTGAATCTCTTGAGCAGTTAACTCAACAAACAAAAGACAAAACTCAGCAAACAAATGCGGGATAAATGAATTGGAAATGCAGGATTCTAATGTATGATTTGAGATTTTCTGTATTTCAAACAAATCATAGACATTGTGTAAAAATTAACAAATCTGAAATTGCAGGATTGAAAAGTCAAGAACCAAGTTTCAAATCATAATTGCGGTGAATTTGAAATAAAAATAATTTATGGGTGTCTCAAAAAGGATGTTAAAAAATCTAGAGTGGACTTGTGCTGATTCTTTTAGGAATCATAGGCTTTCTCAAAAATCACCCTATTCCATTTTAGTGCGGCTAGAATTTAGATCCTACTATTCACAAAATTAACATATTTAATAATAAAATTGACTAAAATATACAATTCTCTTTTTGAGTTTAAGTTTTTTAATAAAAATTTATTATGTCTTCTTTCAACAACAACCAAGTCAATGAGCTGTTCCCTGGCCTTGAAAAAATCATGCAGGGCTACACTGGGTCTTCTAATAGTGAAGCCTCCCTCTATGGCCACTCCCAACCTGCAGGCCCCTCTACAAGCACCACCCAGGAGTGTGTTCTTTCTCCTGCGTCCTCAAGCATGGCCTTGTTTGCCCATCACACACAGGCAGCTGCTAACCCAAATCATACAACAACACTAGCATCTGGAATTGACCAAGTGAGCCATGGGGCCACCAATGGAAGCCAGAATCCAGAAAGAGCCAATCAGATGGCACTGTCTGGTTCTCAAGGCAGACACACCCCGCCTCCAGCCAATCAGCCTGCAAGACACAGAAAAAAATTAATCACTCCAGAGATTGTTCTTGAAATGGTTGAAAAGCAAGGGATGCTTATGCCCATTGGGGAAATTGCGGCCGCAATGGGGTTTGCAAAGTCCACTGTGGCTGCAACCCTGCGAGCCCACGCCAACTGTGGCCCCCTACCAAGAAGACCTCAACTGGTGCCTGTACTTTGACCAAAGATGACACAGCCCATTCCCTTATGATGATCATTATGGAATGTGACCCGCAGATGCCCCTGGTCCAGGTACGTCTCCAGTTGGGACTCCACGGCATCTTCACCAACAAAAGAACGGTGAATTCATGGATGCACAGAGTTGTGATTGCTGCTAGAATCTTGTCCAATCAAGTTCTTGGTGGCCCCAGCTTGGTGGATACTGACTCCTAAAATTCAACCATCATTAATTTTGTTAAAGGGAAGGCAATGAGGGCCCATAATGACGTCATCTTTCTGTTGTATGCTAAGATATCTGCAAGTATTCAAGACTATGGAGAAAAGCATATCCAATCTGATGTGTACAAGCACAGCCCAATATTGTATTGTTTTGTTGGGGTTTTATTGGCAGTTTCCCCATTGGGGGTCAATTATTACTCAGTAATATCAAACACCGCAGATGGGTATGCCTACCAGACAGAGGTCAAGGCCATGCTGGAGGAGTGGGCCACACAAAACGCCGTGCACACAGTTGTACTGAGTGCAGAGATGGAGCAGCGGGAATGGGCAACCCAAGAAATCAGGGCTGCAGGGCATAATTGTTGGTCCTACCCCATCAACTACGCCAACATGCATCTTGTAGATGTATGTCTCTACAATTTTGGTTCCGCCCTCAGGTGTCAGGGATCCAACCTGTGGGGGGTTCCTGAGGACTTGCAGGCGGACGGCCTACGGGCCCAGCAGGGAGAGCCCACCACAGAATTGGGGCTAACTTTACAATATAAGATAACAATTTTCCAAGGATTGCCCAAGGTCTGCTTTTAGGCACCATGGAATCAATCAACCCAGTGAGGGTGATATACATCACCCCAAATATCTGGGTGGAAGTGGATTCATCAGTGGCAACAGATTCTTGCGGGCGGCTGGACCGCAGGGTGAGGGGCAGCATCATTGGAACTAAATATGCGGGCAGGAAATTATACTTGTCTCAGAATAGCAGAGGAGGTATGGTGATTTTGATGCCTTCTCTGTATACAGTTTCAGTCTCTCTAGTTCTAGCTTCAGGGTTGTGGATGAGGATCTCCTCCAGAGTAAACTCAGAATTCGCCAGGTTGGGTGGGTACTCAGTAAAATGTACTGGGCCAAAGGGAGCTCCTGGTGGACAGTAAAGTTTGGGCGGCTGGTCCACGGTTTCTTGGGGTATGTGGGCACAGGGAACAGGGCCACAAGGAGTAGACTATAGATAAAGTAAAACTAATAACAAGTAGGGTATGATCTGGTTGAACCAAAGGTTCATATCACTTTATTGCAAGAATGGCAATGGGCATCTTCCTGGCGGCCCAGGGTATAAGTATGCCCATCTGTCATGGAAAAACTTACAAAGATTTTCATGGCCCGGGTTTCCTTATCTACTAGGTCCTCACAGCCCTTGGTGGCAACAATTGCGGGGGTTATTTCATTGACTGACTTGCAACTAGAGCACTCTAATTCCTTAACCAGGTCACAGGACGGGTCATCTCTGGGTGGCCTGCTTCTTATAGAAGGTATCTTTATTTCTTCTTCTGTAGTGGCCTGGGTTATTATGGGGTCTGTGGCTAACCCAGCCCGTTGATTGGTTGGGTTAACAGGAACCTCTAACGCAGGGGGGCATTGTTGTAGTCAAACTTGGTTCATCAAACTTCAGGAGATTCTCCAAAGTTGAATCCAATTCTAATTTAAACCCCAAAAACTGCAGGCGGCCGGGTGGCTGGCGGCCTGCGGGGCGTCTGGGTTTGACTCCCATAGTTAAGGCCTTTTGATTATCATAGTTGACAGGAGTTTGTCACTTGTGACATCAGGCGCTTAAAGCCTGCCACCTACAAAATACTATACACCCAAATTGATAAGGGGTATGAGCTTTTCCCTTCTGCGTTTGTCCAGGACTTATTTGATCTCATCATCTTCTATGCAAGTGATAGTGATAAGTCCAGAAAGGACCCCTGTCTCCCCCCACGCCAGTCTATCTGTTTTATCAAGCCAGTATATGTAATGGAAGAACAATTTGAGCAATTGAAGCAATCAGCTCTTGCTGCCCCTTCCAAGTCAACAAACCCTGCCTCCCCAACCCCCATCAAGCCACCTGCCTTCCAACCCTGACTCCCAAACCACCACCCATTCCCTCACCACCATCTCTGATGCCGCCCCTTTCACAGGCGCAGATAAAGACAATGTTCATTCTGCCCATTCCCTCCCCTTCCCGTCCTTTGATTAGTAAATAAATATTTTA
Source organism: Entomophthora muscae (assembly GCA_014839935.2). Classification (NCBI taxonomy): domain Eukaryota; kingdom Fungi; phylum Entomophthoromycota; class Entomophthoromycetes; order Entomophthorales; family Entomophthoraceae; genus Entomophthora; species Entomophthora muscae. The sequence continues at coordinate 131,154 of QTSX02002962.1, forward strand.
TTTGTGACAACTAATTAAAATTGATATCTCTCTTTCAATTCATAATTAATAATATTTTCTTTTTACATTATCAACATTTCCCATAATTAATACAATGTTGTACATTTTAAAAATAGCTTAAAATTATGAGCATACATATTTTTCATCATCATTAACAAATCAAAGACAATAAACCTAAATATTTCATTAGAATATTGCAGTTAGACATCAACTCTTGATATTTTGATATTATATGCATAACTCAATGTATTTAGTTTAATAAAGGTCACTGTAAACTAGGCCTTTTTCATTGTAATTTATCAAAATGAATTGTGTTTATATTAGAGAGCCATTAATGCTTAGTAAAAATGTTAATACATAGTGCATTTTACAGCCTGTATATTTACCTATTGGTAATAATTCTTTAAACTTTTCAGTTGGATTTTATGAGGTAATAATAATGTAATGTGTTATAAATTACAGTTTACTCTCATTAATTGGCTGATCTCTTTGCTGTGGCAATTGTGCATTTTCTGATATTTAAGCACTGGTATCCAATTGGTTGGCTTCATATCCAATTGCACAGGCAATAGGAAAACAAGCCGCCACCCCAACCACATCTGGTCTTGGGGTGACGGCTTGATTTCCTATTGCCTGTACAATTGGATGTGAAACCAACCAATTGGATACTAGTGCGTAAATATCAGAAAATGCACAATTGCCACAGCAAAGAGATCAGCCAATTAATGACAATAAACAGTATTCTATTAACACATTACATTATTATTACCTTGCAAAATCCAACTAAAAAGTTTACAGAATTATTACCAATAGGTAAATATACAGGCTGTAAAATTCACTATGTATCAATATTTGTACTAAGCGTTAATGGCTCTCTAATATAAAAACAGTCTATTTAGATAAATTACAATGAAAAAGGCCTAGTTTAAAGTGACATTTATTAAACAAAATGCATTGAGTTATGCACATAATATCAAAATATCAAGAGTTGACGTCTAATTGCAATATTTTAATGCAATATTTACCTTTATTGTCTTTAATTTATTAATGATGATGAAAAATATGTATGCATTGAAGATAGTGCTATAAAAACCAGATTTTTGATGAAGTTCAAACAAAATGTCAACTATCTATAAATTGATTAACAAATTAGAAGTACACCTGCAAAAGGTTGTTGAAATAGAAAAAAAACATCAGGGAAATAGTGACAGGAAAGCTGGGTAACAAGGGACAGCCACTAATCCAGTAAAAAGAAGATGATATGAATAAACTAGGAATTATTATAGAAAAAAAATAAAGAAGCATTACTAAATCTCCAGGGAACAATTCTATCAAGTCTGAAGTTCAATGATGTGGCCTACAATTTGTGGGAGTTCTGGCAGGGGACCAAAGAAAATAATAAGAAGATCAAACTAATTGAAGGAAAAGAAGTCCTAAAAGAAATTAACATCAATGAAGAGGAAAATAATCAAATGGAAACAGACAAAAATAAAACACAAGCAAGAAGCAGGAGCGCTTCACAAAATACAGAAACTTTATCAAATGAAAACCAAGAGGAAGCACAATTTACAAGAAAAATAAGAAAAATAAGAAAAATTAAGCCCAGGAAAATAAATGAAGAGCAGCCAACACTCATGAAGTTTGCCAAAGTGGCGCCTGTGGCTGAGGGGACCACAGGGGAAACAATTAGTAAGTCTTTTTATGTTTTACTTATATTTATTTTAGTCATTACCAGGAATGGGGATGAGGTTGCGGAAGTGGCGGCTTATATGTTGATTTGGTTTTACGGGGGTTACCAGTCACTGGTAGCCCCTGTAAAACAAATAAATAAAACCAAATAAATAAAATTATTCAACAGAATATGTTTAATTTTTCAAGTAGTAAAACTAAAAATAGGGAATATTTACCATCTGCAGGGTGCTTGCCGTGGTTGAGGGAAGCATATAAAATAGGATCAATTATCAACTTCAAAGAAATGAATGAAATTTGTGGGGATATCAAATTAAACTTTGATGAATATATATATGAAAGCATTCAAAGATTACACTTAACAAACATCAACAAATATGAAAAGAATTTAATAAAAACTGACTTTCAAATTGGAACTGAATATTTGAAAACTGCAATTTTTAATGAAGTATTTAAGGCACTGTCAAATAAAGTTGGGGATGCAGTCCTTGTGAATAATCTTAAGCCTTTATTCATTTTGTTTGCAGAGGCATGGGGCTGATACAAGTCAGGCGCCCCTGGAGCCCTCTTCAAATTCAATCAAACATCCTATATCAATAGGTTAGTTCAAGTCTACAAAAAACTGTGAATGTTCTCAGAAAAATACACCTTGCAAATAATTCACGTTGTGGTATACCTGGGAATCCTCCTCCACTGCATATTAAAAACCAACATCAAAAAGTTGGAGGATGTACCTATTCAAATGGACATATGCTGGTTAGCACTTGAACACCAGAAGACACTGCGGGGGTATAGGACAGTTGAGCACGTCCTGTATGACTCCTTTGCATTGGCAACATTGTATGGGTACTAAGTGCCCCCTGAAAAAAAACTATTAATCAATTCACTCACCTGGCTCCCTTTTATCAAACGTTCAACAACCACCGGGGTACAGGGCACCACCCCTCTAGCAATTGCATCCAGGGTTGTCCACCACGTACAGAAGAGTATGTGGATCCAATTGGACGCTCTAGCCAAAAATTTAATTTTGGGGTATAATTCCCCAGAATAATTGTATTCCCCTTTGCAATTAGCATCCCCTCAAGAAATATTTTTCCCTTGCAACTTAAATATTTTTTTAAAATCTTTATATTTTAATACTAAAATTATAATATTGAAATATGTAATATTAAAATTTTGAACGGTAAAATTTTACTTTTAAATATTTAAATATTTAAATATTGAAATTTTAGTATCTAAAAGTTAACATTAAAATTTTAATATTACATATTTCAATATTAAAACTTTTTTATTATATAATATTTCAATATTGAATAAATCTTAATTAAATAAAAATAGTTAAATTTCAAATATTTAAACTTTAATAGATAAGTTTTAAGATTTATAATTATAATTTTACTTTTAATATTTTAATTTTATTTTAAATCTTAGTAAGCAAATTATAATATTAATATATCCAAATAAATTACAAGACATTAGTTATAGTTACAACCATGTCAAATAATAAAAATAGGTTAAAATGTTTTTATTTACTAGCTTGTTGAGTACAGGTTCATTTATTACATATAAAAACAATGAGAATTGAATTTATCCTCATCATGCGGCCCGCTTCACTTATATTCTAAACAAGTGATTGTTTAGAACTCAAATTACCTTTTCCTCATAATATGATTTGATAAATACATTTGATATGCTTGACCTGCGTCCTAAGTACTAATTAGTAAGTGATAAATGAAAATCATTGGTTTTTGTGTTGTGTGGCTATAGTGGCACTAAAATATTAAGGATCAGATGATGACTTGCAAGGTCCAATTTGTGGCTTAAAAAAAGCCAGAGTGTGACAGATCCAGGAAATTCATGCTTGCTTTTTCATTATCCTGGTCTGACTCTTTTACAGTTTGACAGGGAATCCTTTATGTAAGCTTCAATGAGCTTGGATTCCAGGCAAGCAATCTTGGCGTTAAACTTGTTACCATCTGGTGATCACTTCCACGTTTTTTGCTTCCCATATTCTTAGCTGCAGACCATCTCTTTCATTCCATGGTAGTCTTATTTTGTTAAAAGCCAAAAACACAAAGCATAAAAAGATTGAGGGGAAAGCGACCATTGTCACAATAAGCATCATCCTTTATTAATTATTATCATGTTTCCATTATATACCAATTGGGGTACATTTGGCTGAAAACTCCTCCAGTTCCGGAATCACACCTGGATTCCTATCACATAGTTTATGACATAACAGCGTCATCCAATCAAGATCCTTACCAAAAAGATCTTCACACTCTTAACCTATAAGAATGTGTCATAATACATTCCAGAATCACCTGATTCTTTCTGTGGAAATGTATTGCTTTGGCTTGAAGCATTCCAGACTTCCGGCGCCAAAACCCTGTGGAATATACATATTCCTGATCCAAGCTATCCTTGTTCCAACTGGGAACCAGCTGATCAATCCTGAATGTATAGACATCATTGTCTACATTTAGTTATTTTTGCATTTAATGGGTTTTTGCCTTAAAAACCCATTAAAACGCTTTGAAACTCAAACCAGGCACCACCACAGCGCCCAGGAACTTTCCCAGGCAGCATCACAGCGCCCCAGCGCCTCAGCTCCTGAAAAAATTTGATAGCAGCGCCTCAGCGCTTCACAAATCCATTAGGCGGAGCAGCGGCGCTTTTAACCCAATGAATTTGCCAACGCGGCGCTTTTAAACCACAATTTGGGGGTTTACTTTTGGCTAACCTTAACCAACCTTCTTGACACAGTCAAGTTAATTAAACAATATAATTAAATCCTCATTAATTATATTCCAAGCATATATTAATTAATCTTTCCAGTTAATTAATCCGATTAAAGACAACAAGTCTTTATTTGACACAGTCAAGTCCATTTTGGCCCTATGATTAAATCCTCATCAATCATATTCCAGTGTATCAATTAATTAACCTTCCCAGTTAATAAATTACGTTTGAGACACCTAGTCTCATAATCTGAATTGTTCAGATTATTTATTACAGCCCTCAATTAGTACAGCCTAATTGATTCCTGGGTATCAATTAACCTCCATGGTTAATTAGACGGTTTGAGACACCTAGTCTCATAATCTGAATTGTTCAGATTATTCATTAAAGCCCTCAATTAGTACAGCCCAATTGATTCCTGGGTATCATTACTACACTGGAAATTCTCTTCAAGGCCAATCCTCTTTGTGAAAACACAGCCCAATGTGACTGTAGTACAGTCACACAGAGTACCAACAAGGATTCACAATTATTTAAATAAAATTAATCTGTTTCTATCTTTTTAATTTATTTATTTGTTAGCGCAAAAGTCAATATAATATTCAGTGCATTAGAATAAAAATATATGTCCTCACACCTAGTATAATTAGTTTTACTTACCTTTTTTACATACTCTTTTATGTCTAATATAATCAAACGTTACATCATTATATATAAACAATAATTTTTGAGTCTTACTAAAAAATAAAAATAAAAAATAAAACCCAGAGCGCCCATTTATCTGATTTACTCAGAGGCCAGAGCTTTGGGGAGGAAGAATTCTGAGTGCTTGTAAAAAGCCACCACCACATCAGGTGGCATTGCAAATTGACTGACCTCAAGGATGTTGAAGAGATCCTTGGTGTCCTGAGGGAGGCCTTGCTTCACCTTATTCTTGATCCAACCAAACACCTCCTTGATTGGGTTCAGAAATGGAGAATAGTGCAGAAGGAAGATGAGTCTCATTGGACAGTCAGCCAGGCAGTGGCTGGCCAAATGGTTATTTTTATTGATTGGCAGGAACTCGGACACAACCAGATCCACTTTGTGGAGCCCAACATTATCCAACACAACAATGTTGGTTGTACTGCGGTAATTGATCAGGAGATACTCCTTGACAGTTCGGAGAAAATCAAGAAATGTCCTGCTATTATGGGAGCCCTTGATCATCTGATACTGGTCCAACCCGCAAGGACCAAGAAGTGCTACCATGAAATAGGTCTGGGAACAGACAGCTGCACAATGTGATACACCATCTTTGGACCCCTTCTTGCCCCATCCATGCCTAGACCTGAGTGAGGAGGAAAACACAATTTTTCTATATAGAAGAACTGTATGTTGCCAGTCTGCTTTAGAGCAAGATAGGTCTCAGAATAAATGTGTCAATCTTCAATGGTCTTCTTGATGTTTCTATTGTACAGAGAAATCCCCAGTACTTTCCATGAGAAGCCCAAATCAACCATTGTTTTGTAGACAAGGGTTTTAGAAACAGAAAGCCCAAATTTTGTGGCCAGCATTGATTGGACAGCAAGTGTGTCCAGGTGGCAATCCTTGGCTACCCACTGCTTGATTGCGTCAATGTGAATAGGCTGAAGGAGTTTGGGCTGTCTTTTTGCCTTGGTGGATTTGGAAATTTGCCCGGTATTGTCATACTTGTTGTTGATGTCAGCAATGTATCAGACCATGACACCAAATCAGGATGCAATATCCTGAACCGCCATTTCCCTGTTCAAGCATTTGAGGAGAGCTTCACGCTCACTATCTGTCAAACAACGCTGGCCCTTGTCAGATACCACAGCATCCTGGCTACCAGGCTCAACACAGGGGACAGGGACCTTCATGTAGAAGGTGGGATCACGCTTGGTTGCGCTGGTGCTGTCAATGGTGGCATACAATACAGGCGCAGATGGCTCTTCAGTGGTGGCCAATGGCTCATAGGAGGTGTCAAAGATGCAGGGGCAGGAAGTAGTAACTCTTGGATCAAGAGTGTGGGGCCGGGTGACAACTGGGTAAATGGTGGAGGTGTAAGTAACCTCAGTGTTCCTGGTGAACCTGGTGTAGGAGACTTTGGTAGCAGGCCTTGAAAGTGGCTTCTGCCTGGGATTCAAGCTGGTAGTTCTGGCTTGGGATGCGGGAGATGGTTGGCTGGCAATAACACCTTGGGAGGCCTGTGTATTGGCATGACTCTCATTGAGTTGGGTTCTGGGTCTGTTCTTGGACCCTCTAGGACGCCCTTGTGGATGGGCTGCCCTACAGGCTGGTGCAGGAGCTGGTTGGGAATGCAATTGATGGTCCATAAAAATAAAATAAAAAATATATTTTAGATTAAATATGTATTTATTTGGATTGATTGGTTTATTTGTGAGTAGTTGTTTTCTCTTGATTTAGCCTTAAATAGTAACAGAATTTCTATATCTGTGATTTGAAGTGAATAATATTATATACTTTCCAGTTTTGTATGATTTTAAAGTTTAATCACTTTTTATGTCTAAACATGGTTGTTGAGATTGAATTTTTCATTTGATTTTATCCAGATTGGAGCTTCTTAATTTGGGTTGGTGTTTCCTAGTTACTTACTGTACATTGAATTTGGATTCCAGTTTCTGCAATTATTATTTGAGTTTACTAGATGCATACAAAAGTGATTTGAAATTTAGTTCATGGATTTGACAATCCTGCAATTTCAAAAAACATAGTAAACTTAATGAAACTGGTTGATGGATTTGAACACTTCAAATCTGATTACAGTTAATTCATTTTGTCCATTGAAAATATGAAGTTTGACTTGGACTTTGCAAAGTGTCTATGAGTTCCTGCATTTTTAAATATCAAATAAGTACTCAAAGAAATAACTTTAATTAAAAAAGGCCATCATGCAAAAGTGATTATAAATTTGGACCAAGGATTTGAAAATCCCGCATTTTTACGTTTAGGTTCTGAATTTACAGTAAGGAATTAAGCACCAACTATGAGGTCATAACTCTCATTCTCCAAGACAATGGCAGGCGCAGCCAAGAGTAGCTTGCCAAACTGCATGGGAAGAGCAGAATAAGCCCCTATAGCGCAAGTCATGGATAGCCCAGCTGTACCATACAAATGATGGTAATTAAGGTCAGGGGCAAGCTTGAGCTTCTTGACAAGCTTTGAGAAGACAACATTAACAGGAGATACAGTGTCCAAGACGGCCTTGATTTTCACCTTTTGAATGGATATTTCCACACAAGTAGTAGTACAACCAAAAGATAAAAGGACAGCCAGAATGTCTTGGACTTCTGCTAGCTCTTTGTGCCATTTTTTGATCATACATCTCAAGCCTGGAAACTCCTTATAGACAGTCTGGAGAGGAAGTGGGACTGAAACGTTCTTGAATACAGCGTCAGCAACCTCAGCAGCTTCTTTGGATGTCTCTACAAGCACAGGGAACCTCTTAGCTTGAGTGAGGTAAAGGCAAGAGACAACCTCTTTGGCTTCAGGCAGAGGCTTGGCAGTTGTTGTAGTCCTCCTAGAATGTAGCTTATAAGGGACTGCAATAGTTTCAGGGACAATTAGGACTGAATACCCATAGGTGTCAGGATCTTTCACATCTGAATCATTCATATCAGAGTCATAAGAGATGTTGTGGAATAGCAGCAGAATGGGAGGAGTCTCAGTGTCATCTGGCTCAGAGTCAGCAATGAAGGGGGGATTGAAGGAGACAGAGAGGAATTGTCAACCAAGAGCATCTCCACATCTAGGTTGACTGTTCTTTTCTTGTCTGTTCCTTGGATCAGCCCCTTCAACCCGCGGGTTGGTGCAGACTCAATAATAGTGACCTATTTGCCCACAGTTGTGGCAACCTTGAAGTCTAGGAGGATTTTTTGAGTTCATTGTGAGAATGCGGGGGCCACAGGAAGACAAGCCAGAATTAGAGGCGACACAATTATACCGCACAACTGCTCCAGAATGGGTAAGGTGCATATCCTGCAACAGCATTTTTATGATCTTCATAGGAGAAAGCATAACCTTATGGGTTTTGAAGTGAAGGCACAGAAGCTGGTTCACCTTGAGGGCTTGAGCGCAAGCCATGTAAGCTTCATGAGCCATTAATTAACTGCTTTTTATCAGCTGCTGTACTTTCATGTAGAATCTATCTGCAAATTTGGCTAGAGTCTCATTAGGTTTGAAAGCAATGTGCATAAATGCATCCTTCTTCACTTCCAGACTAAGGTCACCACCAAATTTGTCAATCAGAAGCTGTTTCATATCTTCCCAGGTTTCAATGGTGGACAGCTCTGGCACTACTACTTCTTGACAGGTCAGGTGCAGACAGGTTAGAATTTGTTCCTTCTTAACCTCATCAGAGGCTCTCCTCATGGCAGTTTTGTAGATAGTTAGAAAAGCTACAATGGTCGAGGGTTTGGGGTTGAATACTTGCTTAAAGGTAGGCTTGAAATGTGTTTCTTGAGTTGGGCCACCATTGTTGCTATTGAGTACATTTATGCACAGGGAGAATTCTGCTTTGGATCTAGAGGGGGACTGTCTGGCCCACAGCTAGCAAACATTTTTCTCAAGAGTAGTCAGGGTCTCAGCAGTGCGGGCACCCATATTATTAGCTAGGGTGGTTTGTTGCACAGTAACGTCTAGGTGTTGGCCCTGTGTTATTACTACTGTGGAAAGCTCAGCCAGTTGGGAGGTAAGGGAAGGACCCACTGAGAGGCAAGGGGTGAACCTGTCATTCACTGAATCAATTAATTCACTCATTTCTTGCATTTCTTTATCAAGTTTGGAGTGGTCCCATTTCAAGTGGTTCATCTCATTAGCTAGAGCAATCAAATCTCTAGCACAGTGGATTTAGGGGCTCCTGACAGGCCAGGGCAGCATCCATCTTCATCAATAACTCCAAATGGACTAGCTGCTGCTGCCACTATTTTGTGTAGGGCAGTAACTTCTTGCTGTAGCTCAGCCACTTGAGTTGTCAAAGCAAGCACCTGAGGATCAGGCTGAGGTGCTTCAGTAGGGTGAGCTTAACTGCAGGTAGACGCTTGCAGCTCTCAAATGTCATCTCATAGTCTCTGCTCTCTATCCACCAAGTTGTCAGATGGGGAGAAGGCGGAGCAACTGACTTGGGCGTAGATAGTTCATTCACTTGAGTCTGGAGCTTGGCAATAGCAACAGCAGTTACAACCCTTTCTTGGTCAAATTCTTCACTGAGATTTCAGAGACATCTAGCTCTAAGCTCTGCTATTTGATGCAATTGATTGAAGGAGTAAGCACTAAACACATTAAGCTGCTGTACAAGTTGTTTGAAATTGGTGAGATAGGCATTCAAGGTGGAATTTACTTGGGTTTGCTAGGGCTGTTCCAACTGGTGAAACTCATGTAGACACTCCCTAATATATTCAGGGATGTACTGGCACATTTGCTTGATAGAATTGACCAAGTGGGTTTGAGAAGTGAAATAGTCATGATGATTGTCTGACACCAAGGAGAACAGGGAGTGGATCCATTGTTGATAGGCAGCAAATTGATCCCATTGGTTTGTGACGGCTGCTTGTAGGGATAAATTTCCTGAACGTGGAGCCCTAACACCATTTAATGGTGGGCTAAGGCGGTTTGTACAAAGAATGACAATAGGTGTTCAGCAGAACCAGTTGCTGAGAGGACATGCTGTGGAAATTGAGGAGCAACAATCAATTTGTAGTATTCTGTCAACTGAACTGTAACTGGAGGCAAGGGATGGCTCCTTCACAGGCTATCCCAAGGGTTACCGCCATGACTTGCTCTAAGTCAGGGGTGCCCATGGGGTAAGCAACTAGGCGGGGACTGTTCCCAAGGCTCAGTATTGTGGGGGTAGTAGGCTGGTTGGCAATGTCCTCTTCAATAGGAGGACTGGTAATTTCAGGTGAAGTCAACTCTTGTATAGGCGGAGGCAAAATACCTGAAAACGTGGATGTGAAGGGGATAACCAAGGGGCTTACAGCCCCTGTAGTGAGCACTATTTTTGTTGTGTTCTGAGGTGTGGTACAGATACACAACAGTGAATCCTAACATTAGGATTGAATTTGTAGTAAGTCTCAGTTAGAATGGCAGGGAAGGCTATGCAATTACCTTGTGACCCTGATTGAATAATATCTGCTAGACGTGGCTAGAGAGGCGCCAAAGTATGTGAAGACACAAAGAAAAAAATGTGAATATAGCTTAAATTTTATTGGTAGAAGTGAAATAGTTTATTTACTGTGTAGCTTTACCACAAAACAGTACATGAACAGTAGGATCACTTGCCACAAGCATGAGTGGGGTAAGCAAGTTGTGCAGAGTTAGGAAACCAAATAATTGAATTTCCTAATTTGGAGCCAGACTCATTTTGAAGGGCAAAAGCAAAAGAGAGAGATTTGTCCTCAAAATAACCCATCAAAAGCAAAATTAAAACACGGTGAATGGCGTCATTCACAACATTGATCATTTCAGAAAATGGGTGGAAGCTCGCCTTACTAAGGACATTAGTGCCAAGACAACTGTGCCTTCCTGCTGCAAGATGTATTATATTGCCATGGCTGCCCTCAAGTGTTGTTGTCAGACAATGGACTAACTTTAATGCCAAGTTGATAACCTCTGTTGTTGAGGCCTTTGGATCTCACCAGTCTTTTTTATGCTCCCTATAACCCTTCTACTAATGTGGTGGTTGAGTGTGTAAATTCAACTCTGGTTTATATCATGAAGAAACTCACTTACTCTGACGCTGAAAACTGGGATCCATACTTACCTGCTACTCTCTTTGTGTATTGCCTCAGTAAACATTGTGTCAAGAGATATTCACCCTTTGCTATTATGTATAGGTGGGAAGCTACCGCTACTTTGCTCTTGGGGGCCTACTACTCTTTTCTGAAAAAAGTGGTGGTCTCTTATGCCCATATTAAAATTCTGGTCAACCGCATAATTGACATACAGGCCACTGCATATACCTCTTCCTACAAGACTAAGATTCTCAAGATCTCTCCTGACAATGCTAGGCAATCCCCTTGCCTGAGTTTAATATTGGAGATCATGTCTTCTACTACCAGCATAGAGTAGGAGGACACACTCACAAGCTAGATACATTGTGGGTTGGGCCTTTAGAAGTAACCTTTAAATGAGGGTCAGGTACACTTTGAAACTCCTCTCTAGTAGTTGTCCGTTTTCTCAAGTGCATGCTAAGTTCCTCTTCAAGTACTACTCCCTAAGGCCAATCTAGAAGGGAAAATGCCTTGAATGCCGCTATTCAAAATGTTTTGATTTTGCCTTTGTTGGATTATTTTGAGGAGCAAATTGCTCTCATTTGCTTTCTCCCTTAAAAGGGGTCTGTTTCCAAACTGGAAAATTCAAATATTTTGTTTTCTGATCCCCTGAAGCTTGCTTGCTCCACTCATGCTTGTGACAAGTGATCCTACCGTCCTAGTATTATTTTGTGGTATTGATAAACAATATATATTCCCAATCTTTATAACCAATAAATTTTAAGTTCTATTAACATTTTTTTCTTTGTGTTTTCAAGTACTTTGGCGCCTCTCTCTAGCCACAACTAATAGATATTATTTATTTATGGACACAAGGTAATTGCATAGCCTTCCATGCCATTCTAACTGAGACTTAGTACTAATCTAATCCTAAGGTTAGGATTCCCCATTGTATATCTGTGCTGCGCCTCAGAACACAACAAAAATGGTGCTCACTACAGGGGCTGTGAGTCCTTTGATTATCCCTTTTGCAACCATAGTTTCAGGTCCATTTCCTCCTCTTATACAAGAGCCAACTTCACCTGAAATCACCAGTCCTCCTATTGAGGAAGACATCACAGACCTGTCTATTGTCCCTACTTTACTGAACCTTGGGAATGGCCCCTGTATTTAAGCATCTCCCATGGGTACCCCAAACCTTGAACAAGTCTTGGCCATTGCCCTTGGAACAGCCCAGAATGGGTCCATCTTTTGCCTTCAGTTACAGTTCAATTGAGCAGAATACTATAAATTGATTGTTGTCCTGCAGTTTCCACAACATCTCCTTGCAGTGGCCAGCTCTTCTGAACATATATTTTCATCCTTTGTGCAGCACGCCTTAGCTCATCACCAAATGGTGTTGGGCTTCACATCCAAGAGATTTTGTCTCTTCAAGCCGCTGTCACTAATCACTGGGATCAGTTTACTACTTACCATCAGTGGATTTACTCCCTGTTATCCTTGGTATCTGATAACCAACACAGCTCTATTACCTCCCAGGCTTGCTTGTTTGCTTCCATAGAGTAAATGCACCAGTCCATCCCTGAGTACTTATGCTGTGTTTGGCTCCTGGGGATGACATCAGGAGGACACAGCAGAAAATCTTTATAGCAAAATATTTGAGGTTTGAAGCTAGCCTTGTGTTAGCCTTCAGGGCAAAATTAAGAGAACATACCATAGTTTACTGGAATGCAAAAAGAGGATTTTTTGGCGTAAAGGAAAGGAAAAAGCTTGAAGATTATTAAAGCCAACACAAATGTGAATAAACTTGTCTTTATTAGGAGAAATGATTCTACTTAAATAGTAGACAAGGGTTGATGATCCCTCATTAGGTAGACAGAGTGGTTGAGGGGGTCACATTAAAGTGAGGTCATACCAGGATCAGATAAGGGCAGATATGATATTCTGGAATGGGTGGATATTGAATCAGACCCATTTATGGAAGGTGAAGAATTTCCAAAGTCAAAAGCAAAACCAACCAAATATTTGCATATATCACTATTTGAGGGCCATATAAAAATAGCATTAATGGCACAATTTAAGACATCTCCCCCCTCAAAATTAGACACAGGGAGTTGATATTTGTGGATAAATTTGGAATGGACTCAGGCAAAAAGATGGCCAGACAATAGCAGCTTCACATTATAATTGACACTCTTCTTGAAGGCAACTGGTCTGTGAGCAAGCATCCTACCTAATGGACTGGTAAGGTATACTCATCTGTTTCCCTATTGGAGCTTTGGGGAGATCCCAAAGTGAGCATTCAAGGGCATAGATATGCTCATGGGTGTCATCAAGGCGGTTGCTTGGGAAAGCAGCTGCAGAACTTGATATGATCAGGCCTCTGGGAATTAAATCTGATTACTTTGCAACTGAAAGCCCAGAATTAATTACCTGGGTGAGTAAAAACAAAGGCATAGACTTAATTGATCTATGGTTGGATGGCCTAAGTGGATTGCCACTTGCAAGGGCCCAGTCAAATGCCAGTTCAATGTAGACTCATGCCTGGGTCTACAAGTTCTGGTAACAGGGACTGAGATTGAGAACCAAGGTGGTTAATAGTGTGGGATCAGCAGTGAAGACTAGTAAGAAGGACTGTATGATCACAGTGAAGAAAGGTTGAGGGACTCATGGTTCATGTTGAAGTTTGAAACCAAAAGTGTTCATTGTGCAGGTGTAACCAAGGTGGTTCCTAGTGAGGATAAACTAAAGGACTGAAAAATCATGATTCAGGACTAGCTGATCATGATACAAGAGCAGGCTGAAGGACCAGAGGATGATGGTGAAGAACTGGTGGTCCAGAGTAATGGGCCAAGATTTTGACAAATTGATTTGCCAAGGAATATGTATATAAGTGTGGGTTGAATGCAGGAAAGACTGGTGCTGGGTAGTGAATCTATTAACACTTTGGTGCGCAAAGAGTTGTTGCTTTGAGTGGTTTGAGTGGTAGAATTTTTTTTCTTTTTGGATTGCAATGGAACTTCAGAAATGATCCAGTTTTGCGCTCTGCATTCATTGGTTGTGTTCTGGCCTGTTTCCTGATGAATATGATTGGTTAGAAGCCAAAAGCTTAAAGTATAAGCAAGAAAATAGTGAATTAATACTTTAAGCTTTTGAGAAAGTAAGTATGTAAGCTTAAGTTATTATAGTAAAAAGTGAGCAGCAATAGTTTAAGCTTTTAAAGAAAGCCATTTTAAAGGCGGAACCATTGAGAAAAGGACATTGTAAGAAGGAGGATAGCTGGAAAGTTACAGGGTCTTTTATGGGTCTTTTAAGTTTCTGCTGAGAGGTTTTTGGAAGCCTTTTGATTGCCAGCAGGAGCTTGGTTGGACTGATACAAGTGGAATACCAAGGCCACTAGAGCTATACAGAGAGCTGGAGCTTGAGATAAGGAGCTGGATCCTAAGCACAACGCAGGAGTCCAAGTCTAAGGAGCAGAAGTCCAAAACTGAGATGCAGGAGTCCAGGACAAAGTATAAGGAGTCCGAGATATTGTTGGAGGACTCCAAGTATTGGCAAATTCATATTGTTTTCCTGACCCCCTGGGCCATATACTAGAAGGTTTCTAAGGGGATCTTCCTTCTGAGAGTTAATAAAAGCCCATTTGACCCTATACATATTTCTGAGATAAAATTTCCCTTACTAGAGAATGACAACCCTTTCCAGCTGGTCCCTGGCTATGACCCAGGACACACTTTTGGGACTGGTGGACAGGAAGCCCACAGTTGTCTTTTATCAAGCGCTCTGCCACCACCAGGATTCTAAGCACCACCCCATTAGCAATTGGCACTAGAGATATCTATCACGTACAGAAGAGTATGTGGTCCTAATTGGGCGCAATAGCTGAAAATCTGATTTGGGGCATAATTTCTTGGAATGATCACATACCCCTTGCAATTTGCTTTATAATAAAAATTCCTTCTCTTGAAATTTATTTTTAATTTATAATTTTTTAAAGGATATTAATATCAATATAAAATATAATAATAAAGAATTAGGTACAATAAAATGAACACATTTAATAGTAAACTATTATTTAAAATTGTTTATTTAGTTGATTGCCAAGTACGGGTTTGTATAATATGTACATAAACAAACATGAGCTCTATTTACCCACCTCAAACTAACCAGCCCAATTATGGTTAAACAATTTATTGTTTAGAACTTGAATTAATCTCCCTTTGAATATGGTTTGATAAATAGGTTTGCTATGTGTAACCTGCATCATAAGTAATAATTATTAAGAGATACATGAAAATCATTGGTTTTTGTGTTGTGTGACTATAGTGGCACTAAATCAATCAGGTCAGATGATGACTTTCAAGGTCTAATTTGTGGCTTAAAAAATCCAAAGTACTAAAAAGGGTTCACAATTATTTAAATAAAATTAATCTATTTCTATATTTTTAATTTATTTATTTGTTAGCTCTACAGTCAATACAATATTTGGTGCATTATAATAAAAATATGTGTCTCTGTATCCAATATAAATAATTTTATTTAGCTAATGTATAAATTCTTATATGTTTATAATACAATTCAACGTCATAACAAAATATATAAGAAATAATTTTGAGTTCTTATAAAAACAAAATAAATAAAAAAGAAAAACAAAATAACCCAGAGCGCATATTTATATGATTGGCTCAGAAGCAAGAGCTTTGGAAAGGAAGGATTTGGCGTGCTTGTAAAAAGCTGCAACCACATCAGGTGGCATTAAAAATTGACTGAACTCAAGAATATTGAAGAGATCTTTAGTGTTCTGTGTTAGGACTTTCTTCACCTTATTCTTGATATAACCAAACATCTCTTCAATTGGATTCAGAAATGAAAAATAAGGCAGAAGAAAGAGGA
Source organism: Entomophthora muscae (assembly GCA_014839935.2). Classification (NCBI taxonomy): domain Eukaryota; kingdom Fungi; phylum Entomophthoromycota; class Entomophthoromycetes; order Entomophthorales; family Entomophthoraceae; genus Entomophthora; species Entomophthora muscae. Next base: position 147,209 of record QTSX02002962.1, read on the forward strand.
GTCTCATTGGACAATCAGCAAGGCAGTGGCTAGAGGTGTAGCTGTTTTTGTTGATGAGGAGAAAATTCTGACACAACCAGATTCACTTTGTGGAGCCTGACATTATCAAGCACAACAATGTTGGTTGTGCTGCAGTAATTAATCCAAAGGTACTCCTTGACAGTTTGGAGAAAATCAAAGAATATCCTGCTATTATGGGAACTCCTGATCATCTGATACTGGTCCAGCCTGCAAGGACCAAGAAGCGCTATTATGAAATAGGTCTGGGAACAGACAGCTGCACAATATGCTACATCATCCTTGGACCTCTTCTTGACCCACTCATGCTTAGACCTGAGTGAGGAGAAAAAGGAGGATTCATCTATATAAAAGAACTGGACATTCCCAGTCTTCTTTAGAGCCAGATAGGTTTTGATATAAATGCGGAAAATTTGATGATCTTCAGGCTGTTTTTGTTGTACAGAGAAATTCCCAGTACTTTACAAGAGAAGCCAAGATTGACCACAGTTTTATAAACAAGCGTTTTAGAAACAGAAAGCCCAAACTTCATGGCCAGCATTGATTGGACAGCAAGTGAGTCCAGGTGGCAATATTGGATACCCACTGCTTGATTGCATTAATGTGCACAAGGTGTAGTAGTTTTGGCTGTCTTTTTGCCCTGGCTGATTCTGCAATTTGACTGGTGTTGCTGTAAATTTACCCCTCCCCCTTAGGCCTCCACTTCAATTTTCACCAAATGCTTGAGGACCTCCACCAGATTGCGCTTGAACCATTATCCAAAAGTTACTGAAAAAGCCCAAGAAAAGCCCTCAAATTAATAGTTGTGAATTATTCCAAAGATTCCTCACCTAACCCACCCAAGAGACACTCCTGGCTAAATATTATATGCAAGAGTAGCTGAGAGCAGTGGTAATTGCGTCCAAAGCAGGTCCCTCAATTTTTTAATTGAGTTGATTTTCCTTTTTGATTATGTCCATTTAAAATTTTTTAAGATTTTCCCACCTTGAGAAATGCACTCATATTTACTCATTTAATTGGACAATTAGTTTGGTGACATTTGATCTCACACCCCAATTTACTCTCCTCTTAAATGGATGCAATACTTGTAAAAGACCTTGTTTCATCATTTTCTACTCTAATAAAGTGTGAAATTTGCTAATCTAATTCGGCCATTTTGTTTCTTATGTTGCTTTTAGTGTTTAGTTGATCCCTTCCTCCCATTTTGCCTCCCAGGAATTGTTGGTGAAAAACTTTTGGTTGTTGCTGAAACCACAATTTTATTGTGGTTGAGAGCTTGGTTTTATTTCCTCTTAACCTGCTCCCCAATTCTCACAGTTGCCGTATTTTTTGTTGAGGTTGCCAATATATCTGGCTGTGACATCAAATTAAAATGCAATATCCCAAACTGTCATTTCTCTGTTCAGGAAGTTCAGAGGAGCTTTGCGCTCATTATCTATCAACAAACACTGGCCCTTGGTAAGTACTGCAGCATCCTGGATATCAGGCTCAATACACAGAATAAAGACCTTTGTGTAAAAGGTGGGATCATTCTTGCTCACTGTTGTGCTGTCAATGATAGAATACACAAAAAGCACATATGTCTCCTCAGTTATGGCCAATGGCTCATAGGAGGTGTCAAAAACGCAGGGGCATGTAGTGGCAACTCTGGAATTCTGTCAGGGATCCACTCATTGGTAAGTCTTTCTCTAATTGAATGAAGAAGAGCTCCCAAGTTGAATTTGACTAGAGTAGAACCTACTAGAATCCCTATCATTAACATGTGTAGAAGGTGATCAAATAGGCGGAATCTTCCCAAGAAGGGAGTGAAGTGGTTTAGGAGATAATATACACTGGTGTACCCCAAGACTAACCAGGGGGCCTTGGGGTGGATAATAGGTGGGAATCTTGCTGTTTCTATGTAAGGGGCATGGCGTTGACGTGATCCAAAAAAATACCAAATTGAGTCTTCTGATTTATCAGTCAGGGTTGGTTTGGGGGTTTCAAAGTTCACATTGGCTTGCCCATAACTGATTAACACACAAAAAGTCCATACAAGGAAGATGAACTTCATGCTGTTGGATAGAGAACCTTTAGAATCTACTAATCAAGTGTTTAGAAGTTGAAAATATAGATTTATTGATTGATAGGAATAAAAGAAATTATGGAGCAATTTGGAAGGAAAGAATTTGCCAGTTTAAATACTGATCTTAAGTGAGGAAGGGAAACATTGTGGTTACCAGGCAATACTGCAAGAGTGATTTGAGAAGGATTGCCTTGCAGGACTGCAGCAGACTGCAGCCTGCAATGCAAGAAGAGGCAGGTTGGGATATTGCATTGCAGTATTGTACCTTACTATGATTGTGAATGGAATCTGGGGCTGGGTGAGAAGTATTTCTTTGGCTTGGGTGGTTTGCTGGGTTTGATTGGCTTCCTGGGTCCCTGAATCTCTGGTTTGGACAATTTTTGCATTTATTTTCTGATTGATTGGCTGTATTATGATTGTCAGAGCCAAATTTAAATGCTGAATCATTATTGTTGCTGTTATTGTTGTCCAGAGCCTTAAATTCCAGTTTTGAAATAGAATTTATGTTTTGTTCTTGGTTTAGACGCTTGCTTTCATTTTCAGGTGTGTTTTTGCTTAAAAAACATTTGTTTAGCAATTTTGAATGTGTTTTTAAAACAATTTAATTAATTGTTTTGTTGACTTTCTTGGTTTTTAAATCTCCATTTAAAAATGCAGTTTCCAGTCCTTGAGAATTATTCAAACATCTTGTATTTGTGGAAGGTATGGAATTCCTTACAGATTCAGAGTGTGGGCCAGGTCACAACTGGGTAAATGGTGGTTTTGTATCTAACCTTATTAAATCTGATAATCTTTGTATGTGAGACTTTGATGGCAGGCCTTGAGAGCGGCATCTGTCTAAAATTCAAGCTGGTGGTTCTGGCTTGTGATGCAGGAGGTGATTGGCTGGCGCTGACGCCTTGGGAGGCCTGAGTGTTGGCATTAATTCCCTTAAGTTATGTTCTAGGTCTATTTTTGACCCTCTGAGACGCCCTTGTTGACAAACTGCCCCGTGGGCTAGTGCAGGGGCTGGTTGAAAATGGGATAGTCTGTCCAAAAATAAAATAAAAAATATTTTTTAGATTAAATATGTATTTATGAAGATTTTTGTTTAGTTGTGAGTAGTTGTTTTCTCTTGATTCAGCCTTGAATAGTAACTAATTTTTTAATTCTGTGATTTGAAATGTATAATTTGTATCTTTTTTGGGTTTGGATAATATCAAAGTTTTGTCAAAACAGCAGGCTCAACCCGCCAACAAGGTTTCAAGTAAGCAAGTTTGTGATCCGCAACCCAATTATCTGGCCACTTGAAGCCAGACTAGGAAGTCAACTCAAATTGCCAAATCCAACAACATGAACAAATGCTGATCCCTTACAGTGGATACTTTGTTTTGGCACTTGACTCATTACCAGGATCAAGCCACCCCCTTCACCATCCAACTGTGTGATCAACACAATCATGTTCCTGTTACCCATGACTCACACTAACTATATAATCATTATCTCTCAATAAAAAATATTATCTAGTTTCTAAATATTTTACCCTTGTAACTCTGCTAAAACAGCAAAGTTACAACATTGGTAGCACAGGTAGATTTTCCATCCTACTTTATCCCCTGAAATTCTACCTGTTGCCTGTACTTGCTGCAGCCAACAAATACTTGATAGAATCATGTCTGGCCTCCCGCTAGACTGGACTCTGTACACCCCTGGTGCCAAGATACCTGATGGCTTTTTCCTGTACCAGAACACGTGGATTCCACTTCCCACCTTCAATGCCATGTCTGCACAAGGGTTTTTCCAGAAGGCTGTCACTATCTCATAACCAACTGACAAAAGCACCTTGCCTGCCTATGTAGCCCAAAGACTCCAAAGTGCTGCCTTGGAACCTTTGCCAGGGCCAACAACAATAATGCTGCCACATGAATCCAGTCCGCCCAAAGCAAGCTGGCCCAGATGGAGTGCCTGCAGCAATTTCAGATTGCAGAAATCCCATCCAACTGACCCACAATGCTGGCAACTGGTGCAACAAGTGGCACAAAGAACATACCAAGAAGAGCTTGATACCTTCAAAAAAGACTTCTTGGCAAGATTCATGCTTAAGGACACTGCGCTCATGATCATACATCAAGTAAAAAACTTAACCTAGACAGGCACCGTGAAGGAACTCACCCGCGCCTACAAGGAACTCCAACTATGCGCACCCTCTGACATGGCCTTTGAAACCCCAGCCACATACCTCATGTACTATGACACACCTAAATTGCATGTGATGAGACATGTGAACCTGGACCAGGTGACCAACCTGCAAAGCTTTTATTGTGAGGCAGAGAAAGCAGAACAAACATCCAATGCTCTTCACAAGGTGCAAACTGGGAAATAATAAAGACCCAAGGACTCCCATCCAGGCGGGCGCTCCTCTTGACCACCCCCTGGAGGCAACGGGAATAACGCCAATCAAAAACCCACAGGTTTGAATGGGCAAGGAAATAAAAACAATGGCCAGTCAACCTGGACCCATTTCCATGTCACCGCCACACAGGGCAATTAAGACAAGGGAAAAGCCCAGTGAGAGCATTAAGCAAGCCAAGCTCTCCCCGCACAACTCTTGACTCACCAAATGATGAGTACCAACCCAAGGACGTGGACCAATGCCCAATGATCCAAGTACCCTCAGAAGATCCATTACTGTACATCATTGCCAGACATCCCAATAAACTGATGTCCTATCCTTTCTGTTTTTGCAGTTACACAGGCTTGGCACTCCTAGACTTTGGCGCAGATCAAGCCCTAGTCAACAGCAGCTCTTTGCAATAAGTTCAAGCTAGCCACTAATCCTTTGCAGATTAAAAACTTGGTTTTGGCTGATGAACATCACATTGCCGTGACAAGGGAAGCCACCCCCTTCTCTGTCATGCTTGAGAACCTGCACTCCACCATCCAAGGCCCGTCATTGACTTTCCAAAGTTTGACATTGTATTGGGTTTGGATTGGTTGCAAAAGAACAACCCTCACGTAGACTGGGCAACCTTGGTATTGACCATCAAACGTGAAGTGTCAACCACCATATCTACCCTGACTCAGTGGATTAACTCCTATGCAATCACGTCTTTGTGCGCATTACAGAGACCCTGGACAAAAAGGAAAACCTGAAGACAATTGACTGGGACTCCTGCCAATACAAGATCACACACTTCAAAGAACACCAGGATACCTCCACGCCTCAGGATTGCAAAATTGTGGCCCGCCATCCAGAAATCTTCAAAGAGGCTTTACCCGGGTTGCCCCTGGAAAAACATATCCAAAATTTCATTCAACTCAAAGGGGCTATGCCTAAGCTCAACCTATCTACTGCCTGACCCCAAACAAATATGACGCCCTGTGTGCTTACCTCAAGGAAGCATTGGAGAAAGGACTTATCTGCCCTTCACAATCTCCCTTTGGAGCTGCTGTATTCTTTGTGGCAAAGAAGGATGGTACCCTGCGTCTAATCACAGATTACCAAGCCCTAAACAAAGTTACCATCAAGAACTGTTACCCAATACCACTTATTGACAACCTCTTTGATGCCTTGGGTGGAGCCACATCTTCTCCAAGAGTGACCTAACTGCAGGCTACAATCAAATTTGTATTAAGGAGGAAGACATCCCCAAAACAGCCTTCTGTACTAAATACAGCTCCTACAAATGTGTGGTACTCAACTTTGGCATGACTAATGCTCTGTCCACCTTTGTAACCTTCATGAACAAAGTATTTGCGCCCCACATAGGCAAGTATGCCTTAGTCTACCTGGACAACATTATTGTCTATAGTCCCTTGGTAGAGGAATACCACAAGGACCTAGTGGCAGTTTTTGCTACCCTGGCACAGCACAAGATGCTGGCCAAACCCTCCAAATGCCAGTTCTTTCACAAGCAACTGCCTTTCCTAGGACACATAGTCTCAAAAGAATGCATCAAACCCAACAGTCAAAAGATACAGGCTATCTGCAAGATGCCAACACCCAAGGATAAGTCAGAACTCCGCACATTCCTGGGGATGGTGGCCTATGTACACTGTTTCATACCTGACTGTGGTGTCTTGACGGCCCCCTTATCCACCATAACTGGCGCCAAATCCAAGTTTTTGTGGACCCCCAATGTGATCTCTGCTTTAGACGTCTCAAAGAGAAACTCACAACAGCACCTATCCTGCAATACCCCAAACGTGATGGGGAATACCAAATAAAAACAGACGCCTCAGAGGCATTCATTGGGAGAGTACTACAAATCAAAAACAATAATGGTGAATTTCTGCCTGTAGCCCACAAAGCACACAAACTGACAGACGGCAAGTGCTGATACCCTATACACAACAAAGTTTTGTTGGAAATTTTGCACTGCCTAGTCAAATGTTGTTGTTATCTAGAACAACAGGAAGAATTTGCGGCATTGGCCGACCACAAGTTGTTCATATATTTCAAACCCCAGGCAAATATATCCTGCCATCAGGACCGCTAGATGGAACTCTTAGAGAGATTAAATATGATTATACAGTAAAAGCCTGGTCCAGAACTTGCCATGGCAGACACACTCTTGCGCCTGTATGTCTGAGCCACAAGAGGAGAGAATTGGCTCAACCAAGACTGGCCCCTCTTGGTACTTTGTATAAAGGACAAGGGCTTCTCCCCTGGCACCACAGATATAACAAAAGAAACAGTCATTAAGAATGAGCACTTATTTGCAGATGTATATGGAACCTTACATCAAAAAATGTCTGATGGAACCACCATTCCTTATATTCTCACACATCAGCAAGTTGACACCATCTTACGTTACTATAGAGACCTAGGGCAAATAAAAAGCCTCAACCTCTACTTTTTTCTTAAACACAAAGCATGGTGGCCAACCCTGTACCGAGACGTTCAGGAAGTCTTGGAATAATGTAAAGTATGTGAGAAATTTGTGAAGAGCAAAACCCCACCTAAGTCAGTACTACCTATCCGCACGCAACTACCCTTCAATGTGTGGGACTTAGACATTGTGGGCCCCATTCCAGGAAAACATAATGAGAAGAAGTACATCATTACCACAATAGACTTTGCCACACAATGGCCAGTGGCACAAGCAGTAAAGACACACATAGGCAATAATGTGCAGCGGTTCATAGGGAAAGAAATCATCAGCAAGTTTGAAAAGCCAGAATTCCTGATAGCCAACAGAGGCAAAGAATTGACCTCTGAAGATACCAATGTATACCTCACCAAAAATGGGGTCCAGCACACAGTGACAACACCTTATTATCCTCAGGAAAATGAATATGTGAAGCGGCTGAATGGCAGCCTTGTGCAAGCCTTGGCCAAGCTCACCGCCGGGAGACCTGAGGAATGGGTCAAGTAGCTAGCAACTGCATTGCTTGTATGCCAGACTTGTGTAAACAGATCCACCGGGAAAAGCCCCTTCAAGCTATTTTATGGTACACAGTCCAATATCATTCAAACACTCTCAGGACCCAAGCTGCAAATGCCAAGCAAGGTTTCACTTTGTTCAGACTCCCAGGTCATGCAGGCCAATAGCTGTTAATCAGAAAAAGAAGAAGAGCATCTACAAAAGACCTTTGTCCCCATCCAGAACAGACATGAGGTTGGCAACAAAGTTTGGGTCATGAATGTTGACAAAAGTAAATTATAACCAGAGAAAGAAGGCCTTGCAATCATCCTAAAGGTAAATGAAAACAACAATTACCTTGTGCAAGGACTTGGAAAAAGTAAACAAGACAAGGTTCTTCATCATGATTGCCTGAGACCCTGCAAAGCAAGACAAAAACAACACAAGACTGCCCTATCTGCCACAGAACAACAGTTAGTCCAGTATGGCGCCTGGGTTCCCAACAACCTCCCTGACAACCTGCCCTCAGAGGAGGCCAACCTTCAGCTGGGAGTTGTCAAAAGAGAAGGCGTGACCCGCCAACCAGGTTCCAAGTAAACAGGTTTGCGACCTGCAATCCAATTATCCTGTCACTTGAAGCCAGACTAGGAAGTTGACTTGAATTTCCAGATCCAACAACATGAACAAATGATAATCCTTTACAGTGAATACCTTGTTTTGGCGCTTGACTCATTATCAGGATCTTGCTACCCTCTTCACCATCCCACTTTGTGATTAACACAATCATGTTCCTGTTATTCATGACTAACACTAACTATATAATCATTATCTCTCAATAAAGAATAGTATCTAGTTTCTAAATATTTTCCCCTTGTAACTCTGCTAAAACAGCACAGTTACAACAACATAATGTTTCAATAAAACATAAAAACTATGTATAAAAAACAACATCTGTTTAAAAGCTTACTTTGAAATAGTTGCTTATTTACTAAACTGTAAAATATTAAGAAAAACTTCATAAAGTTTTTGGGTTGAGTCATTAAAAAACACTGTATAAATTAGACTAATGTTTATTATTACTGTAAATTCAGAACCTGAACGTAAAAATGCGGGATTGTCAAATCCTTGGTCCAAATTTTGAATCTCTTTTGTGGGATGGCCTTTTTTAATTAAATTGAATTCTTTGTATTTTTATTTGAATATTTGAAAATGCGGAAACTCATAGACACTTTGCAAAGTTCAAGTCAAACTGCATATTTCCAATGGACAAAATGAATTAACTGGAATCAGATTTGAAGCGTTCAAATCCATCAATCATTTTCATTAAGTTTACTATGTTTTTTTTGAAATTGCAGGATTGTCAAATCCAAGAACCAAATTTCAAATCACTTTTGAATGCCACTAGTAAACTCAGATATTAATTGCAGGAACTGGAATCCAAATTTAATATACAGTAAGCACACTAGGAAACACCAACCCAAATAAAGAAGCTCCACTCTGGATAAAATCAAATGAAAAATTCAATCTCAACAGCCATGTTTAGACATAAAAAGTGATTAAACTTTAAAATCATACAAAACTGGAAAGTATACAATATTATTCACTTCAAATCACAGATATAGAAATTCAGTTACTATTTAAGGCTAAATCAAGAGAAAACAACTACTCACAAATAAACCAATCAATCCAAATAAATACATATTTAATCAAAAATATATATTTTAATTTATTTTTATGGACCATCAATTGCATTCCCAACCAGCTCCTGCACCAGCCTGTAGGGTAGCCCATCCACAAGGGCGTCCTAGAGGGTCCAAGAACAGACCCAGAACCCAACTCAATGAGAGTCATGCCAATACACAGGCCTCCCAAGGTGTTATTGCCAGCCAATCACCTCCTGCATCCCAAGCCCAATTAACCAGCCTAAATCCCAGACAGAAGCCACTCTCAAGGCCTGCCTCAAAAGTCTCCTACACCAGGGTCACCAGGAACACTGAGGTTACTTACTCCTCCACTGTATACCCAGTTTTCACCCAGCCCCGCACTCTTGACCCAAGAGTTGCTACTTCCTGCCCTGTGTTTTTGATACCTTCTATCAGCCATTGGCCACAACTGAGGAACCATCTGCACCTATTGTGTATTCAATCATTGATGGCGCCACTGCAAGCAAGCGTGATCCCACCTTCTACATGAAGGTCCCTGTCCCCTGTGTTGAGCCTGGTAGCCAGGATGCTGTGGTATCTGACAAGGGCCAGCGTTGTTTGACAGATAGTGAGCGTGAAGCTCTCCTCAAATGCTTGAACAGGGGAATGGCGGTTCAGGATATTGCATCCTGATTTGGTGTCATGGTCTGATACATTGCTGACATCAACAACAAGTATGACAATACCGGGCAAATTTCCAAATCCACCAAGGCAAAAAGACAGCCCAAACTCCTTCAGCCTATTCACATTGACGCAATCAAGCAGTGGGTAGCCAAGGATTGCCACCTGGACACACTTGCTGTCCAATCAATGCTGGCCACAAAATTTGGGCTTTCTGTTTCTAAAACCCTTGTCTACAAAACAATGGTTGATTTGGGCTTCTCATGGAAAGTACTGGGGATTTCTCTGTACAATAGAAACATCAAGAAGACCATTGAAGATTGACACATTTATTCTGAGACCTATCTTGCTCTAAAGCAGACTGGCAACATACAGTTCTTCTATATAGAAAAATTGTGTTTTCCTCCTCACTCAGGTCTAGGCATGGATGGGGCAAGAAGGGGTCCAAAGATGGTGTATCACATTTTGCAGCTGTCTGTTCCCAGACCTATTTCATGGTAGCACTTCTTGGTCCTTGCGGGTTGGACCAGTATCAGATGATCAAGGGCTCCCATAATAGCAGGACATTTCTTGATTTTCTCCGAACTGTCAAGGAGTATCTCCTGATCAATTACCGCAGTACAACCAACATTGTTGTGTTGGATAATGTTGGGCTCCACAAAGTGGATCTGGTTGTGTCCAAGTTCCCCCCATTGACAAAAACAGCCACACCTCCAGCCACTGGCTTACCAATTGTCCAATGAGACTTCTCTTCCTCCTGCTATATTCCCCATCCCTGAATCCAATTGAGGAGATGTTTGGTTGGATCAAGAATAAGGTGAAACAAGGCCTCCCTCAGGACACTGAGGATCTATTCAATATTCTCAAGATCAGCCAGCTTGTGATGCCACCCAATGTGGTGGCAGCTTTCTATGAGCACTCAGAATCCTTCCTCCCTAAAGCCCTGGCCTCCAAGCCAATCAGATAAATGGGCGCTCTGGGTTTTATTTGTTTTTATTTTTATTTAGTTTTTTATTAAGACTAAACAATTATTATTTATATATAATAATGTGACGTTTGAATGTATTATAGACATTTAAGAATATGTAGAAAAGGTAAGTAAAATTAATTTTACTAGGTAAGATGGATATATTTTTATTATAATGCACTGAATATTATTATTGGCTTTTGCACTAACAAACAAATAAATTAAAAAAGATAGAAATAAATTAGTTTATTTAAATAATTGTGAATCCTTGATGGTACTTTTTCTTTTCTAAGCCACAAATCAGACCTTGCAGGTCATCATCTGATCCTTGTTATTTCAGTGCCACTATAGCCACACAACACAGAAACCAATGATTTTCATATATTGCTTACTAATTAGTACTTAGGATGCAGGTCAAGTATATTGAATATGTTTATCAAATCATGTTACAAGGGAAAGGTAATTTGAGTTATGACAATCATTTGTTTAGAATATAAGTGGAGCAGGCCAAATGATGTGGATAAATTCAATTCTCATTGTTTGTTTATGTAATAAATGAACCCGTACTTGACGCGCAAGTAAATAAACAAATTTATAAATCATATTTTATTATTATACATGTTCACTTTATTAAACTGACCCTTTATTATTATCAACCTAATTGTATATTAATATTATAATTTAAAAATTAAAATTAAAAATATTAAAAGTAAAATTATAATTATAAATCTTAAAATTTAAATATTAAAGTTTAAATATTCAAAATTTAACTATCTTTATTAAATTGTGATTTATTCAATATTGAAATATTTGATATTAAAAATTTTAGTATTATAATATGTATTATTAAAATTTTAATATTAACTTTTAGATACTAAAATTTTAATATTGAAATATGTAATATTAAAAATTTTATAGTGAAATTTTAATATTACATAGTTTGATCTTAAAATTTTAGTATTAAAATATAAAAAGTTAAAAAATAAAATAAAATTTGCAAGGGGAAAATATTTTTGGGGGGATGTTAATTGCAAAGGGAATGTGATTATTCCAGGGAATTATACCCCAAAATTAAATTTTTGGCTAATGCGTCTAATTGGATCCACGTACTCTTCTGTATGTGGTGGACAACCCTGGATGCAATTGCTAGAGGGGTGGCGCCCTGTACCCCAGTGGTTGTCAAACGTTTATTAAAAGGAAGGCAGGTGAGTGAATTGACTAGTAGGGTTTTTTCAGGGGGCACATAGTACCCGTACAATGTTGCCAATGCAAAGGAGTCATACAGGACATGCTTGATTGTCCTATACCCCCGCAGTGTCTTCTGGTGTTCAAGTGCTAACCAGCATATGTCCATTTGAATAGGTACATCCTCCAACTTTTTGACGTTGGTTTTTAATATGCAGTGGAGGAGGATTCCCAGGTATACCACAACGTGAATTATTTGCAAGGTGTATTTTTCTGAGAACATTCACAGTTTTTTGTAGACTTGAACTAACCTATTGATATAGGATGTTTGATTGAATTTGAAGAGGGCTCCAGGGGCGCCTGACTTGTATCAGCCCCATGCCTCTGCAAACAAAATGAATAAAGGCTTAAGATTATTCACAAGGACTGCATCCCCAACTTTATTTGACAGTGCCTTAAATACTTCATTAAAAATTGCAGTTTTCAAATATTCAGTTCCAATTTGAAAGTCAGTTTTTATTAAATTCTTTTCATATTTGTTGATGTTTGTGAAGGGTAATCTTTGAATGCTTTCATATATATATTCATCAAAGTTTAATTTGATATCCCCACAAATTTCATTCATTTCTTTGAATTTGATACTTGATCCTATTTCATATGCTTCCCTCAACCACGGCAAGCACCCCGCAGGTGGTGAATATTCCCTATTTTTAGCTTCACTACTTGAAAAATTAAACATATTCTGTTGAATTATTTTATTTATTTGGTTTTTATTTATTTGTTTTACAGGGGCTACCAGTGACTGGTAACCCCGTAAAACCAAATCAATGTATAAGCCGCCACTTCCGCAACCTCATCCCCATTCCTGGTAATGACTAAAATAAACATAAGTAAAACATAAAAAGACTTACTAATTGTTTCCCCTGTGGCCCCCTCAGCCACAAGCGCCACTTTGGCAAACTTCATGAGCGTTGGCTGCTCTTCATTTATTTTCCTGGTCTTAATTTTTCTTATTTTTCTTGCAACTTGTGCTTTCTCTTGATTTATATTTGATAAAGTTTCTGTATTTTGTGAAGCCCTCCTACTTCTTGATTGTGTTTTGTTTTTGTCTGTTTCCATTTGATTATTTTCCTCTTCATTGGTGTTAATTTCCTTTGGAACTTCATTTCCTTCAATTAGTTTGATCTTATTATTTTCTTTGGCCCCCTGCCAGAACTCCCACAAATTTTAGGCTGTGTTGTTAAACTTCAGACTTGATAAAATTGTTCCCTGGAGATTTATTAATGCTTTGTTATTCTTTTTGTCTATAATATTTCCTAGTTTGTTCATAGCATTTTCTTTTGACTGGATTAGTGGCTGGCCCTTGTTAACCAGCTTTCCTGTCACTATTTCCCTGATGTTTTTTCTATTTTAACAATCTTTTCAGGTGTACTTCTAATTTGATAATCAAGTTATAGATAGTTGACATTTTGTTTAAATTTCATCAAAAAACTAGTTTTTATAGCACTATCTTCAACACATACATATTTTTAATCATCATTAATAAATTAAAGACAATAAATGTAAATATTGCATTAGAATATTGCAGTTAGACATCAACTCTTGATATTTTGATATTATGTGCATAACTCAATGCATTTTTTAATAAATGTCACTGTAAACTAGGCCTTTTTTATTGTAATTTATCTAAATAGACTGTGTTTATATTAGAGAGCCATTAACACTTAGTACAAATATTGATACATAGTGAATTTTACAGCCTGTATATTTACCTATTGGTAATAATTCTGTAAACTGTTTAGTTGGATTTTGTGAGGTAATAATAATGTAATGTGTTAATAGAATACTGTTTATTGTCATTAACTGGCTGATTTTCTTTGCTGTGGCAATTGTGCATTTTCTGATATTTACACACTAGTATCCAATTGGTTAGTTTCACATCCAATTGCACAGGCAATAGAAAACCAAGCTGCCATCCCAAGACTGGATGTGGTTGGGGTGGTGGCTTGTTTTCCTATTGCCTGTGCAATTGGATGTGAAACCAACCAATTAGATACTAGTGTGTAAATATCAGAAAATGCAAAAATGCCACAGCAAAGAAAATCAGCCAATTAATGACAATAAACAGTATTCTATTAACACATTACATTATTATTACCTCACAAAATCCAACTAAACAGTTTACAGAATTATTACCAATAGGTAAATATACAGGCTGTAAAATTCACTATGTATCAATATTTGTACTAAGTGTTAATGGCTCTCTAATATAAACACAGTCTATTTAGATAAATTACAATAAAAAAGGCCTAGTTTACAGTGACATTTATTAAAAAATGCATTGAGTTATGCACATAATATCAAAATATCAAGAGTTGATGTCTAACTGCAATATTCTAATGCAATATTTACATTTATTGTCTTTAATTTATTAATGATGATAAAAAATATTTATGCTCATAATTTTAAGCTATTTGTAAAATGTACAACATTGTATTAATTATGGAAAATGTTGCTAATGTAAAAAGAAATATTATTAAGTATGAATTGAAAGAGAGATATCAATTTTAATAAGTTGTCACAAAGAAAAGATTTATTTACTAATCAAAGGACGGAAAGGGGAGGGACTGGGCGGAATAAACATTGCCTTCATCTGCACCTGTGAAAGGGGCAGCATCAGAGATAGTGGTGAGGAAATGGGTGGTAGTTTGGGAGTCATGGTTGGAAGGCAGGTGGCTTGAGGGGGGTTGGGGAGGCAGGGTTTGTTGACTGGGAAGGGGCAGCAAGAGCTGATTGCTTCAATTGCTCAAATTCTTCTTCCATCACATATACTGGCTTGACAAAACGGATGAACTGGCGTGAGGGGAGGCAGGGGTCCTTTCTGGACTTATCACTATCACTTGCATAGAAGATGATGAGATCAAATAAGTCCTGGATGGACGCAGAAGGGAAAAGCTCATACTCCTTATCAATTTGGGTGCATAGTTTGTTGTAGGTGGCAGGCTTTAAGCGCCTGAGGGCAGAACCAAAATTGTAGGGACATACATCTACAAGATGCATGTTGGCGTAGTTGATGGGGTAGGACCAACAATTATGCCCTGCAGCCCTGATTTCTTGGGTTGCCCATTCCCGCTGCTCCATCTCTGCACTCAGTACAACTGTGTGCACGGCGTTTTGTGTGGCCCACTCCTCCAGCATGGCCCTGAGCTCTGTCTGGTAAACATACCCATCTGCAGTGTTTGATATTGCTGAGTAAGAATTGACACCCAATGGGGAAACTGCCAACAAAACCCTGACAAAACAATACAAGATTGGGCTGCGCTTGTACACATCAGATTGGATACGCTTTTCTCCATAGTCTTGAATACTTGCAGATATCTTAGCATACAACAGAAAGATGATGTCATTATGGGCCCTCATTGCCTTCCTTTTAACAAAATTAATGATTATTGAATTTTAGGAGTCAGTATCCACCAAGCTGGGGCCACCAAGAACTTGATTGGACAAGATTCTAGCAGCAACTACAACTCTGTGCATCCATGAGTTCACTGTTCTTTTGTTGGTGAAGATGCTGTGGAGTCCCAACTGGAGACGTACCTGGACCAGGGGCATCCACAGGTCACATTCCATAATGGCCATCATAAGGGGATGGGCTGTGTCACCTTTGGTCAAAGTAAAGGCACCAGTTGGGGTCTTCTTGGTAGGGGGCCACAGTTGGCGTGGGCTCGCAGGGTTGCAGCCACAGTGGACTTTGAAAAACCCATTGCAGTCGCAATTTCCCCAAGGGACATAAGCTTCCCTCACTTTTTAATCATTTTAAGAACAATCTCTGGAGTGATTAATTTTCTTCTGTGTCTCACAGGCTGATTGGCTGGAGGAGGGATGTGTCTATCTTGGGAACTGATCAATGCCATTTGATTGGCTGTTTTGGGGTTCTGGGCTCTCTGGGTGACCCCATGGCTCAAATGGCTGGTTCCAGATGCCATTGTTGATACAGAATTTGGGTTGGAAGCTGCCTGTGCATGATGGGCAAACAGGGCCATGCTGGAAGTTGCAGGAGAAAGAACACACTCCTGGGTAGTGCTTGCAGAGGGGCCTATGGGTTGGGAGTGGCCATAGAGGGAGGCTTCACCGTTAAGAGATCCAGCGTAGCCCTGCATAATTTTGTCAAGGCAAGGGAACAGCTTGTTGACTTGATTGTTGTTGAAAGAAGACATAATAAATTTTTATTAAAAAAATTTAAACTCAAAAAGAGATGTGTATATTTTAGTCAATTTTATTGTTAAGTATGTTAATTTTGTGAATAGTAGGATCTAAATTTTAGCTGTCCTAAAATGAAATAGGGTGATTTTTGAGAATGTCTATGATTCCTAAAAAAATTAGCACAAATCCACTCTAGATCCTTTGGCATCCTTTTTGAGATGCCCATAAATTATATTTATTTCAAATTCATTGCAATTATGACTTGAAACTTGGTTCTTGGATTTGACAATCCCGCAATTTCAGATTTGTTAATTTTTACATGATGTCTATGATTTGTTTGAAATACAGAAAATCTCAAATTGTACATTAGAATCCCACATTTCTGATTCATGTATCCCAAATTTGTTTGTTGTGTTTTGTCTTTTGTTAGTTGAGTTATCTGCTCAAGAGATTCAAAATTTGCCAATTTACATAAACCAAAAAAAGTCAAATTAAATGGTTGCTTTTATTAAATATTTTAATTTTTACTCAGCTGAGTTGCCCGCAAAAGTGATTCAAAATTTGGACCAAGGATTTGACAATCCTGCATTTTTACGTTCAGGTTCTGAATTTACAGTATTATTAATTTTTACAGCATTTTTAAAAGCTATGGCAACAAGCAAAAACAATTCAGATTTAAACAAAATGAACTCAGATTTAAACAAAATTAATTTTAAATGAATTTATATTGATTTACAATAGATTTGTATTCATTTCAATTTCTTTAAAAGCTGAGTTCATTTCGTTTAAATCTGAAATGTTTTTGCTTGTTGCCATAGTTTTTAAAACTACTGTATAAACAAGTTATAAATTAACATTTACACTTATGAAAGCATAGATAAATATATCATAGCAATTAAACCATAAATATGTTGATAAAATATTATAGCAATTTTAAAAGTTAAGTTTTTTGAATTAAATATATTTTTATCCTGATTTTAATATATTTGATGTAAATTTTGTCACTGATCAATGATTGGCTTTATTTAATACTTTACTTGAATTAAAGCTATTTTCAAAAGTTGAATTTCAGATATACTCCAGTTTGATAGACTTTGATTATTTAATTCCCAGAATCAAATTCTCTTTCAGTTACTTTTACTTGATTGTTTCTTTCAGAAACCAATTCCTGACATCATTAATTATCCTTAAGGTATTTTAAAATTATTCTCAATGTTGGTTTGAATTTTCTGAAACATGGCCACAATTACCCATTCACTCAATCATCTCTTGGTTGTTTCACTTCTCGGTTATGGTGAAACTTCACATTGGTTGACCCATTTTATAACTACAAATGTTTCATGCTTGTGATTAACTTTGAGCTCCACTCATAGCCCCTGATAAGTAACATATGTGTTTGAAATCTTCTAATGTTAGACCCTATGGTTATATAAGTGAATAATGCCCTTTCTTTATTGTTTGTTTAATAAAACCTTTATTCTGTTTCAAATTTCCAGATTTACTGTGTTCTACAATAGTTTGAAATAGAAAACCTAGCTAGTGCCTAGAATGCTTACTACTAATGTTGGTGGTGGCTTGGGTATATTGGCTTTGCTTCTATGTATGACTTTCTGCTTTCTCTCCTACAACACTAACTTGGTCCCCTTGATTGTGATTCCTTCTATGAAAAATGTGTACACTACTGCTGGGTTGATGAAAATAGCCACCTTGCCTGAAATCAATATGGAATACTGGATAGAGTACAGAGACCTGATTCTGGAGAAGTGGGTTCCTGACAGTTTTGCTTCTCATATTTTTTACCAGTATATATTCTACCAGTGAATCCTTGAGAGCTAACTTAGTTTACTAAATTTTCATTAAAATTGAACTAGTAAAAAACAATTTAATCTTTTTTATCAACATTTTTATTTTTTTTAAAAAATACAGTAAAGCAATTTAGTTTCAACAAATAATAAAAACTTTTTAATTATCTCAAATATTTTATTCTCTCATATTGCAATCTTTTTTAATCTTAATTAATGGGTTTGCTAGCTTACACACGTTGACTGCTTCAGGTGCTAAAATTTCTAATGCTGTGTGCATGGTTGGCTTCTGGCCTAGGCTATCTGGACTAACATCCTTTGTCACAAGATAGTCTGCGCCCCCAGATCATCAAAATGCTGCTGTTAATTTTACCAAGTAAATGGATCTAGGATGTATATTTACCAAGATACTAGCTTTGTACTCAGTCAGATTTGCAATTGAAGAAGGCTGACACAAAGGCGTCTTTGATGGTATTGGATTTTTTCTTTGCTGTGCACAAGTATTTTACAGTTATAATTCCTGTTCTCACTTTTTTCTTTCTCAACAGATCTCTGGGTTCTGAAGAAAATCTAATCTGAAATAAAAATTCAAACCCATAAATAAATTTGATTTTAAATCCAAATCCAATTTTTATGGCTATTTTCTAATTCAACTTTAATTTAAATCTAATAAAAATTTCAATTGTAAATCTATGTAAAGTTCAAATTGTAAATTTATTTTTAATTTCAAATCTAATTTGAATCATAATTCATGTCAAATTTAATTTAATTTTAATTTTAAATCCAAAAAAAGAATTTTCAAAAATTATTTTTTAATTTTTTTCTTTGTCTTACTTACATAACTTTATTGTTATTTTAATATTACAATTAAACATGCCAGTAAAGAAAAAATCAAGTGATTTTTTCAAAGATTCTAATTATGAAGAGACTTTAATCTGCATTATGAAAGCTTTAACGGATGCCAGTGTTTGCCCTAAAAAGCTAATTGAGTTTTTCAAAGGTAAATTAGATTAAAAAATGAAATTAACTTAACTTTAGACTCATAAAAAGAAGAAAATGATGTCAAGTTCCAAAAAAGTTAGAGCATTAATTGGCAAAAACGTTACACCAAATATAAAACTAATAATTTTTAATAGTTTCAAGTTTTACTTGGTAAAAATAAAATATAACTGTATCTAACATTTAGCTCAATCTCAATCAAGACATATTTCACCCTTCTTAGCAGTAATTGTCTCTCTGTATGCTCTCTCAAAAGCAGCTGGCAATCTTTTTATTGGCATGTTCAATACCCAAAGGTTCTGCAATGTAGCCAAGCAAGCCTATTATATGAAGACCACCCTGACCCTTGGGCTTGATGTTTTGAAAATAGTAGATGTGGCCATGAAAAAACAAATAGCCAGTTGCACAACCAGCTGAGGGCCTTCTTTTGGCACTTATGCTGTATTTCAGAGGCAACTTTTGTAAGTTCAACTCCCTGGTGATTGACTTCTTGGTACTTGACACTTTGTCAAGTGCCAGGGAGTTGAGTGCCACATATGTGAATCTATTAGTATTTTTGACTTAACTAATTTTAAGCTAATTTTTACTAGTAATTTAGGGATTTGAAATCAAAAACCAAGGTTAAATTTACTTGAACTTGACTCTGTTTAATAATTTGGCTAGCTAAAATACCAATTTAAGTGGCAATTTATAAGTAAATTTACTAATAGAAATGAAAAAACTTTTGTTTGACACTCTAAACCAAAAAGTGACCAGTTTGACACTTTTTAAGCCAAATTTTAATTTAATTGATAAAATACATATGCGCTTATATAAAAATTGTATTTAATATTATATTTTTATTATTAGTATCCATAGTTGTCAATTAGGCACCCAAGCACCACTATACTAGATTTAGTGGTATAGACATTAATCAAATATACCACTTGTTTTACATTATGTCATTCCTGGGTTTGTGGATTAAGTGGTGCCACATAAATTAAGCCCAATTTATTAAGAGATTTCATATGTACTTTATAAAAAAAAGAAACTCAACTCTCTCTCTGTTTGACTCTATTCACTTGCCACCCAATTGGTTTTGGATTTAACTAATTAAAGGCTTGAAATTAAGGCTAAATTAATATGTGACACACTATGAGCGCCACTCAACACTCACCCACTTGACACTTTAACTTGGGGATTAGTACAGAGAGCTTCTTAACGTTTTACTCAACACTATGGTAAATAAGTCACTCCCAGTGTCAGGCACCCACTCACTAGAAAGTAATCTTCCTAGGTGGTGAATGATGGCAGAGGGATTTAATCTTGTTACCAAGAATCCTACAGGCAATGGCATCATTTCTAGATAAAATAATTCTCCAAACACTTCATATCTGCCTAGCAGCGGGTTAAAACATCCCAAGAAAAAGTATGCCCCCAAATAACACAGGAGGAAGGCAGAAGCCAAAGGACGGAAGACTTGGGGTTCTGGGATCTGGGATGCAGATTGATAGTTCTTGGTCTCTTTTCTGAGAGGTGGGTTATGTGATAAAGGTGTAGCAGTATATCATACTCTGGGTATAACCTGGCGCCAAGAGCTGTCTAGAAATTGTGCTTTGAAAGAGGTGCACAAATCTGCGCGTGAACCCATCAAAATGCTGGCCAATACAGCCGGCAGCAAGATTATCCAAAACAACCATTTATACCCAAGAGACTCCATAGGAGGAGTCTTGGGTAATCTCATGGTTTTGGATGTTAAGGCTTAAGTCAAGTTAAAAGAATAAGCAAATGATTCATAGTAGGTGAATGTATACTTTATTGATTGAACAAGTGATAGCTCATAACTTACCAGTCTTATATAGTATGGTAGCAAAATAATAATCTGGGGAAAACATAAAGGAGATTGAATCTCATGAGGATGAAATTAGGGAATCTGGAGATTCTGGGCAGTTTAAAATATGAATTTATAATTTTTAATCATTATAATAACTTAAGTATTCTTAAAACCATTTTCAGATTAAAATAATTAAAATATATCCAAGGCAGGAACAGTTAAGCCAAGCTATTCCCCAGTTAAAACTGGGGGGAAAAAGCAGGAGCCAACAGAAGAACCCAAAGCCAATGAAAAAGCCATAGTGAAAACAGAGTCACAAGAGGTCCCAACATCAACCAACATGATTAAGAGATACTTTCAAAAGAATTGGCGTAGCGCCTGATTGGCTAAAATTGATTTTGAAAGGTAATGATTTGCTTGTTGTTCTATTATTAATTGTTCCTTCTAGCAACCAAGTGGCAAGGCGGATAGGAGAAGACCCAGGTTTGAATCTTGTAGCTTTAATTCCTGGTTCAGAGGCCAAACCTGAACAATTTCCCTCAGGTAAGACAGAACATTTACTACTAACTAACTTAATAATTTTAGGAGATTCAGAAGATAACAAAGAAGAAAAGCTATCTTTTCCTAAACCAAGTAATAGATTGTTGTCAGGAGTTATAGAAAGAACATTCCTGACACCTAGCTCCTCACAGCACAAATTAAACACTAATAAACATCTTTTTACTCATTTACTTTTTTAACTTATGTTGTATTTTTTATTTTTGAGCATATGAAACTGCCTTGCTTTTTGGGTTAACTTTTGAACCCGTTTTAAATTTAAGCAAGTTTTATATGTAAAAAACATAGTAAATTTGATTTTCTGCTTGACTCTGGCATACTTGACAATGAGAATTCAGCTTTTCCCAGCTGATTGACAGTGCCAAACTTGACACTTTACTATGTTTTGAATTTTCAACTCCCAATAAAAAAATTCCACATAATAATAATTTTTTTGCAATTATAATCTACTACTTTTTCTGCTACTTTTCATATAATTTTTATATATTTTTGATTTTTAATTATACTTTTACATTGATTTAGCACTAAAAATTTATGCTGAACCTAACATTTTTGATGCTTTATCATAAATTCACTTATTTTCTGTTTTAACCTTTATATCTATACTTTGAGCTTTTATTTTGCTTTTATTTACTTTGTTATGTTTTTATATATATAAAACTTTATTTACAATCTTTTTATTTAACTTTTACTTTGCTTTACCTCTGTGTTTCATATCTTTCACACTGTTTTATTTACAAAACTAAACTTTTCTTTATACAAAATCAAACAAGAACAGCCAACAGCCCAAGCGCCAAGCCTTCAAGGGCTCCAAAGAAACTGCCTCCACTCCCAAGCGTGCCAAGAAGCCTGCAAAGGCAAAGTCTCCAACCTCATCTCCTCCCACATTATCTCCTTCTACTTCTTCCCCCCTCTACTCTCATCTTCCACATCTCCTTCACCTTTTCCCAAAAATTTCTCCTCCAATAAATCTGATAATGATCTTATCAACCACTCCTTTTATCACTCAGAAGCTGACTCTGAGATTACCAAGGAGTGATATACCAAGAAGTCAAAGGCTGCCAAAAGGCTCACCTCTTCTTCTGGTAAGAATAAGGAGGCTTTCAAGCAGGCCTTGAAGAACTCTTCCCCTCCTTTCTCTGATGACTTTTCTCTCTCTCCCTCATCTGATCCCCAGGATGAGCCTGAGAAATATTTCAAGAAGTTCAAAGCTTCTGGTTACGTGGCTTGGGATCTACTGGCCATCCACAATATCTGCAATGTGGACGGAAAGTTCAAAGTCCCCAAGTGCTTGGTACAACACGCCATTTCAAAAACGGCATCTCAAAAAACGGCATCTCAAATTTGATTCAAGATGGCGTTTTTTGCGTTAGTGATTTTGAATCACAAAAAAATAAAATAAACAATAAGATAGTTAAAATTTACATATACTTTTATAATGTGGCATCTTGAATTTATGCCATCTCAATTCCATCACTTTGAGTCAGATTAATTAAATCTTATTTCTCTAACTTTATTTACATATGAAAACACTTAGTGTGGGGTGTGTTTACGCCATTTTGACTTTACGTCATTTTGAATTACGCCGTCTATCTTAAACTAAAATAAGCTGATACCCAAACTAAAATAAAGCCTGTGGTATAGTGCCAGAAGATGTTACTATAGTATTAATCTAAGTCACTTATAAAAGGAACAACCTAAAAAGACGCCACTATGATAGTCCTTCTAGTGATTGTCATTGCTGGGTAAAAAAACCAGTTTTGTTATATGTAATTTATAACTTTATTATACTTGGATAGGTTGATAAGGGTTTCATCAATAAAATATTTTAATAGTGATTTTAATATGAAAGAGGGTGATTACACCATTTTGATTTATGTCACTTCAAATTCCACCAAGTTTCACATCACCCAATTAATTTGATGCGCACAATGGATAGGGGAAAATAAGGGGAAATTACATATGACGCCAGGCTACGCTATATTAATTCTCCCATCGCAATTCTTGCTTTCCACTTTTCAAAAGTATAGTTTCACGTCAAAACCAACATTAATAAAAGATGTAAGAAAACATATGAAAATTTGCAAATATATATTTTTTCATCTCCTCTAAACAACTGGCTACTTTTTTAACCCCAGTTGTATAAGCTAGTTTTTGAGAAATTCAAGCTTTACTCTTTGGCCCAGTTGAGGTAGCTCCACCTTAAATTTGTTAATTTACTATAAAAATGGTCAAAAACACTATGTTTTTGATCTACAGCACCTCAATTACGTCACTTTGAAAACACCATCTTGAGAGCAAGTTTTCAGTCAAAACTCAAATTTTTGCCTACTTGTGTTACTAATAAAAAAGATTTATTCAAAATAAAAAACATTGAAATTTTGATAGTATATATTATTTGATCTTCTCTACAATTCTATGTAAAAAATATTACTTTTTTTATATTAAAAAATTCTCATTTTTCTCTTTAAAAACAACCCCCAAATTGATCATATTTTGATACTAATTCACTTTTAGATGCCTCCCAAGTCAATCAACAAAGCTGCGTCCAAGGCCTCCAAAGGCAAGACCACTACTCCCAAGGCCAAGAAGGTCAAAAATACCCCTAAAAAGTAGCCTGCTAAGGGTAAATCTCCTCCCAAGACACCTACGCCCTCACCAGAGCCTGAGGAAACAAGCCCAACCCCTCCCCATTCTCCTTTTGTTTACTCCCTGTCAGACCCTCAAGAGAAGTTATTCAACTTCAATTGCCATTCTGACCCCATTTCAGAGCCTGAGGATGAAGATTAGCAGGAGCCTGAGCCTGGTGCTCCTTCAGATGAGTCAATTGAGCTCTGGGATCTTAACTCAATCCACAATTTATACAACCAAAATGGCACCTTTGCTGTGCCCCCCACATACCCTGTCACCTATCCAATTATGACAAAGAAAGGGGGTGCTGGCTTTGTCCACAAGGGCTACAGCTTCAGCTGCAACAACAAGAAGAAGCCCATCTGTCAACATCACTTCAAATTTGATAATGTTGGCTGTCCAGCTAGACTTACCACCTATGGGCTCACTTGGTTTAAAGCCCTGACTATTGGGCATGACTGTGCCAAGCCTTTTGATCCTCTGTATCAACCAATCCACTGGTTTCTTTGCCAGGTCATACCAATCACCAAAGACCAAACTGCAACTGAGGTTGTAAACAATGCGCTCATTAATCTAAATGATACTCAACTGGCAACTGTTGGTGGCGCCTCAAAACTACAGAGAGATCTCACTGACCAGAGATATGCTCTGAGCACTGAAGGCGTCAGTGCTACATTAATTGACCAGTTTATTATAACTGAAGAGCAAAAGCTTTCATGGCACAAAGAGAGATTCCTCCTTCACAATGATAGCAACATGCCCCAGAGCGGATCATCTGCTTTGCCACAAGCCAGGATCTTTGCAACCTTTTAAAATGCAAGACCTGGCTTGCAGATGGAACAATCTCAACCTGCCCAAAGCTCTTCAGCCAGCTTTGGAATATCCATGGTCAGGTTGGCAATCTAGTTCTTCCCCTGGTATTCTTTTTTCTACCAAATAAGAAGCAGGAAATTTATGTCCAGGCTCTAACAATATTAAAGCCCAAGTTGGATGAGATCCTCCCAACTATTGAAGAGGAGTCAAAAGAGACTAGAGGGCGCAAGAAAAAGGCCCAGTCAGAGGGGGCCGCCCCAATCAAGAAAAAGCCCAAAAGCCTTCCATACCATGAATATCTGGTAGTAGATTTTGAGCAGGCTCAGGCCAATGCTTTTATTAGAGTCCTGAAGAGCTCCCCTCAGGGATGCTACTTTCACTTTCAGCAGGCACTCTGCCGCTGCCTCCAAAAGTGCTCTGCACTTCATGAGCTGGTCTACACTGAAGGTATAAAGGAAGAAAAGGACGTGTTAAACTGCTTTGCTGCCCTTGTCCTTGTGCAGAAGAAGGAGACAAATGCCTTCTACAACGCCCTCTTCTGCCCTCCCTACATTATTGCCAACCAGGCAGCCTTTGCGCCCTTTATTGAGTATTTTGAAACTCAATGAGTTGGTATTTTTCAGGGAGCACGCCACATTAGAAAAGGCAGTGACTCAATCACATGGAACTGCTTTAAGCAGGTAAAGGATAGACTAATCAAGACCTCCTCTTCTCTTGAAGGGTGGCATAGTCAATTTGCCACAAGGGTTCAGGTTCAGAAGCCCAAGTTCAACAAAATCATGGTGCATCTCAAAACCCAGCAGGCCATCTCTGCCCGCCTCTTTAAACAGGCATGAAGACCAAGGGTGATCCCCCCAAGCAAACCAAAGCGGTGAAAAAGTATACAGAGATTAGCAAGGTGGTCCTTGCCTACTATCCCAAGGATAGCAAGCTTGAGCATCTCCAAGCTATCTCAGTTGCACTTTCTACTAATATTTGAGCCCTTTTCCAATAAACATTACTTTATCTTCTCTCTTATTCCCTTTAATTTTAACATTATTTTTGACTTTTTTAGTATTTGGTACAATTGTATGCTTATTTTAAAGTATAGTTTATAGTTAAAATAGATGAAAATGGTTTTTTGGGTATATTTTAACTTTTGGGCTTTACGCAACTATGTTGCTACTAATTGACCCCATTTATTACAGATTTGGAATCCTGAAGCTTTTTTAAGCCTAGAAATGATTTTTGAATTTTTATTTTTGGGAATTTTTTTGGGTAATTTTTGGAGTTTATAAAATCTAAAATTTTAAAGCCGTTTTTTCTTAGTCAAAATGCTGTAAATCAAAATGGCGTTTTTACTAGTAAATTGATATAGCAGAAATTTGAGATGGTGTATTTCAAGACGGCGTTTTTTGAGATGCTTTTTTTGAAATGGAGTGTCCTACCGTAGGGTCAGGTGTGAGTGAAGCAGCAGCTTTTTAGGCAAGGCTGAAAAACTGTATATTTCAGCCAGGACCAGGGCGTCCTGGATCACATGGTCAATCAAGTCGTATCTGGGGGAACCTTCTTCCTATCCAGAGAGAGCCAGACCTTGTCAATCCCAAGAAGATCCCTGTCTAGGTCCTTCACACTGGTTTCTATTCTAAAGTAGAAAAGATACCCAAGGTAAACCATCAGATGAAGCCTTTGCCCAACAAAGGCTTCAGTAAACTCACACAATTTTTAAACACTGCACCTATTTTTTTCTCATGTTTTGTTTTAGCAAAGGTGTATTCATCTCCAGAGGGACTCCTGTCTTGCTGGCACTACAGGCCAGCCCAAAGTCTGCCAGGAGGGTCTTAGTCTTCTTTATGGCTGTTACATCTACAACAGCCAATTTACCCACCACACGCCCTGTTGTGTTCTGAGGCGCAGCACAGACACACAACGGAAATATCTAACCTTAGGATTGGATTTGCACTAAGTCTTGGTTAGATGACAGGGAAGGCAAATGTGTTTACCTTGCGGCCCTGGAAGAATAATCTCTACTAGTTGTGGCTAGAGAGAGGCGCAGAAGTACAGAAGACACAAAGACAAAAATGTGAATAGAACTTAAGATTTATTGGATATAAAGATTGTGAATATATACTGTGTAGCTTTACCACAACTCAGTACATGGACGGTAGGATCACTCGCCACCAGCATTAGTGGGGCAAGTGAGTTGCACAAGGACCAGGAAACCAAACAATTGTACTTCCTGAATTGGTTATCAAATCATTTTGAGTAGCAAAAGAAAAAGCAAGAGATTTGTCCTCAAAATGGCCCACCAAAGGCAAAATTGAAATACTGTGAATAGCTGCATTCACAACATTGCCCTCCTCTAGATTGGCCTTAGGGGGGTGGTATTTATGAAGGAACTTTGCGTGCACTCAAGCAAAAGGACAGTCACTAGACAGGAGATTTACAGTGTATTAAGACCCTTGCTTAAAGGTTACTTCTAGAGGGCCAACCCACAGAGAGTCCAACTTGTGTGGGCAATCACCAACTCTGTGTTAGTAGTAAAGGACATGGTTGCCAACATTAAACTCAGGCAGGGGGGAGCGTCTAGCATTGTCAGGAGAGAGCTCAAGCATCTTAGTATTATATGCGGAAGTGTAGGCAGTGGCTTGAATATCAATTATTTGATTGACTAAATCCTTAATGTGGTTGTCAGGATTCATGGCCTTATCAGAGGTAAGCAGGGGCCCCCAAGAGAGATGGGGTAGTAGCCTCTTGCCTGTACAGCATAGCAAAGGGGGAGTACCCAGTGACACAATGTTTGCTAAGGCAGTACGCAAAGAGGGCATCAGGTAAGTACAAGTCCCAGTTGGCAGCGTTCAAGTAGGTGAGCTTCCTCATGATGGAGACCAGATTTGAGTTAGCATGTTCAACTGCCCCATTAGTGGAAGGATTGTAGGGGGCAGAGAAGGATTGGTGTAATCCCAAAGCTTCAACAACAGAGGTTACTAGCTTGGCATTAAAGTTATTCCCATTATCTGAGAGCAACACTTGAGGACAGCCATGGTGGTAGAAAACGTCTTGCAACAGGAAGGCAGTAGTTGTCTTAGCTGTGATGTCCTTAGTAGGGCAAGCCTCTACCCACTTGCTGAAGTGATTGACAGCAACCAGAATAAATTGACACCCAGAACAAGAGCTGGGAAGAGGACCTACCGCGTCAATGCTAACAGTGTGAAAGGCATGTTGAAGGGGAACTAATTTGAACTTGTGGGCAGCAGCTCAAGGCCTCTGCAGCTGGTAGTTGTGGCAGCTAGCAATGACGTCTGGGATCAGCAGGAAAAGGTTCTCCCAGAAGTAGTTCTTCTGAAGCCAGTCAAAGGTCTTGGCAATGCCTCCATGCCCAGTTTCTTTATAAGCTTGTAACACCAATGAGAGGCAAAGACTGGGCCGTACATAAGGCAGATACAGGTCTTGTACTTTTTTGAAGAGCTGATTGTTGTGTATAAGGGTATCCTCAGATAGCTTGGACAAGGTCAGTTGTACCTCTTCTTTCTCACTTTCCCAAGAAGAAGGGCATCTAATTAGTTTGTATAATTTGTTGGCCTCTGCAGGATGCAAAGCAAGAATAGGCATTCTGGAGAGCCCATCAGCGTTCTGGTGTTGAATCCCAGGGCAATGGAGCACCGTGAAGTTGTATCCCTGCAGACGTAGAGCCCATCTAGCCAGGCGCCCCTCAGGTTCCTTAAGCCGCTGTAACCATTAAAGAGAAGCATGGTCAGTGACAACTATAAAGTGGGTGCTGTATATGTAATGACAAAACTGCTTGACTGCATGCAACACGGCAAGGCACTCCTTCTCTGTGACACTATAGTTCTTCTTGTGCTTGTTTAGCACACAGGAAGTGTAAGCCACAGGATGATCTACACCCTTGTTGTCCAGTTGGGCCAGAATGTCTTCAATAGCTAGATTGCTAGCGTCGGTGTACAGGATGAACTCTTTATCATAGTCAGGATACACTAAGATGGGAGCTTCTTTGAGTTTTTGCTTAAGGGTCTCAAAGGCTTTCTGTTGACTGGCGGTCCATTCAAAAGGAACATTATGTAATAGCTGGACTAAAGGTTCACTAGTATTGGCAAAGTCAGGGATAAACTGTCTGTAGTAGCCCATCATCCCCAGGAAGACTTGTACTACTTGCAAGTTGGTGAGCGGAAGCATTTTGTTGATGGCTTCAACCATCTTAGTCATTGGGCAAATCCCTGTCTGGGTTACTTTGTGGCCCAAGAATTCAATTCATTCTTTGAAGAAGGCGCACTTGGAAGGCTTCAGTTTGAGACCAGCTTCTTGAATCTTTAGGAACACCTCTTTGAGATGAGCCAGGTGATTGGTGAAAGTAGTGCTGAAAACTGTTATATCATCCAAGTACACTAGGAAGCACAACAGCTTCAAGTCACAAGGGATGGAGTCCATGGCCCTTTGGAAGGTGGCAGGGGCATTGCAAAGTCCCTGTGGTATGCAAGTAGGCTCAAAAAGCCCTTCAGAAGTAATGAGCACGGCTTTCTGACAATCCTTGGGGGATAGGTCAACTTGCCAGTATCCAGACGCCAGATCCATGGCGGAGAAGAACTTAGAGCCTCCAAGGCGTTGGAGAGCATCATCAATACACGGCAAAGGGTACAAGTCCTTCTTGGTCAAAGAGTTCAATCAGCAATAGTCCATCACAATACAATGACCCCCATCCTTCTTCTTTAAGATGAGTAGCGGGATGCCCAAGGACTTTGGGAAGGCGCCAGCAGCCCAGTGTCTAACAGTTGTTTGAGCTCTTTAGATACTTGGGCGTCTTCTACATGACTTCAGCAATATGGTTTAGCACAGAAGGGGGGGGGCGTCACCAGTGTCAATCTGATGGATAACGCCTTTGGCTAACCCATAGTTGGTACTGTCCTTAGCAAAGATATCGGAAAATTGGTCTAGTAAATCTAGCACCTCTTTCTGTTGAACCGAGGACAGTTGGGGGAAGTCTTGTGCTGTGAACAAGGATAGGACTTGAGATTCATCCTCTGGTAGGTTAAAATCCTGGAATGTACAAAAGGGATGAAGAGACAGGACATCAGGAGCACCCAACAACTTGCCATATCCAACAACCTGCCCTCTAGATACGGTCATGGGGACTGCAGTCAGGTTGCTACCAAAAACTGAACAGGGTCTTTATGAGAGACATCTAGGATTCCAGGACAGAGGTAAAGTTTGTTGCATCCTAAGGAGGGGGGAGAGTACAACTCCAAGAAGGTGCGTTCAGGTAGTTCATAAGATATCTGGGAGTCCAGGATGGTCTGGGAGCCAGGTGAGATGGTGACAGCAGATGTGGCTAGCAGGGGGATCCCTTTGGACGCAGGACAAGCCATAGGTAGACACTTCATGTTTGAAGAGTGGGTGCAATACTTGAGGTTGAAAACCCCAGTGGGATATTCCAAGGCACAAGTCTTGAGGCATTTCCCCGGAACTTTAACTGGCTCTTTGAAGATTAAGGGGACTTTGTATCCCAGAATAGAGAGGTAGTCATCTTTCAAGTTAATTATACCATTATATTCTCTAAGGAACTGGGTGCCAACTAGGAGATTGTAACTCTCATTCTCCAAGACAACTGCTGGCGCAGCTAGGAGAAGCTTGCCAAACCGCATTGGCAGAGCGGAGTAAGTCCTTATGGCGCGGGTCATAGACAGTCCAGCCGTGCCATACAACTGGTGATAATTAAGGTCATGGACAAGCTTGAGTTTCTTCACAAGCTTGGAGGATACAACTTTGACTAGTGAGCAAGTGTCTAGAACAGCCATAATCTTCACTTTTTGAATGGATATCTCTACTTGAGTGGTAGTGCAACCAAAAGGGGGAAGGACAGTCAGGATATCTTGAGCCTCTTCTAGCTCCTTGTCCCACTTTTCAATCATGCATCTTAACCCTGGGAACTCCCTGTAAACAGTCTGGAGGGGGAGCAAAACAGATACGTTCTTGAAGACAGCGTCAGCAACCTCAGCAGCTTCTTCTGATGACTCCACTAGCACAGGGGACCTCTTAGCTTGAGTGAGGTAAGGGCAAGAGACAATTTCTTTGGCTTCAGGCAAAGGCTTAGCGGTAGTTGTAGTCTTTCCTGAGCGTAACTTATAGGGAACTGTAATGGTTTCAGGAACAGCCAGAACGGAGTACCCATATGTATCAGTGTCGTCAATATCAGAATCATCCAGGTCAGAGTCATCAGAGATATCATGAAACAGGAGGAGAATAAGAGGAGCCTCATTATCAGCAGGCTTGGATTCAGCCATAGAGGGAGGGATTGGAAGAGACTGGGAAGAATTGTCAACTGAGAGCGTCTCTGCCTCTAGGTTGACTGCTCTTTTCCCGCCTGTTCCTTTGGATCATCTCCTTCAACCCGCAGATTGGTGCAGACTTGAGAATGATGCCCTATCTGACCACAGTTGTGGCAACCTTGGCGTCAAGGAGGATTCTGCAAGTTCATGTTAAGAATGCAAGGACCACGGGAAGATGAACCAGAGTTAGAAGCAGCTCAACCTTCTCTAACAACAGCACCAGAGTGAGTAAGGTGCATATCTTGCAACAACGTCTTTATGCTCTTCATGGAAGAGAGCATAGCCTTATTGTGGGGTTCCTGTCCTCCAGTCCCCAAGTGTGTCCTGGATTGTAGCCAGGGACTGGCTGGAAGGGGTTTTCATTCTCTAGTAAGGGGAATATGTATCTCAGAAATATGTATAGGGGTCAAAATGGGCTTTTATTCACTCTCAGAAGGAAGGTCCCCTTAGAAACCTTCTGGTATATGGCCTGGGGGTCAAGGAAAAAAATGGATTTTCCAATACTTGGAGTCCTCCAACAACATCTTGGACTCCTTGTACTTGGACTCCTGCACCTAAGTCTTGGACGTCAGCTCCTTAGACTTGAACTCCTTCTCCTCAAATGTGGACTTTGGCTCCTTGGAATCAAACTTCTGTGCCGCACTTAGGAACCTGCTCCTTATTCTTGGGCTCCTGCTCCGTTATCTTGGGCTTCAGCTCTAACCAAGCTCCTGCTGGTGATCAAAAAGCTTCCAAAACCTCTTGGCAGAAACTCAAGAGACCCAGAAGTGTCTTCTCAAAGACCTGGAACAACCTCCAAAAAGACCATCAAAAGACCCCATAACTTTCCAGCCAGCCACCTTCTTATAGTGTCCTTTTCCCAACGGTTCTGCCTTCAAAATGGCTTTCTTCAAGAGCTTAAACCATTGACGCTCACTTTTTCCTATAATAACTTAAGCTTGCATACTTACTTTCTCAAAAGCTTAAAGTATTAATATACTATTTCCTTGCTTATACTTTAAGCTTTTGGCTTCCAACCAATCATTTTCATCAGAAAACCTGCCAGAACTCAACCAATGAATGCAGAGCGCGGAAATAGACCATTTCTGAAGTTCCACCAGGATCCAAATATGAAACTCATTTCCACAGCTCAAACCGTTCAAATCAACAACTCTTTGCGCACCAAAGCGTTAACCAGTCCATTATTCCGGCACCATTTCTTCCTGCATTCAACCCAAAACCATTTAAATAGTAGAATACTATTTAAATTGTTCTTTCTGGACCTCTTCAACGTTTTCCCCATATATTTACAAATATAGTAAAATCCAAGGAAAATGTCCCACCAAAACAACCTTGTACCCCGCTCTCATAGCAACATACCTTTGTCTATCCTAGGAACTTAATAAATAAATATCTTACCCACACTTCTATCCACATTCATTCTTGATTTTACTACTAAACCAAGGCAAACCATTCTAAGTTTTTCCAGTTTGGCAAATCAATTTGGCAAAATATTGGCTCATTTCTCCAGACCACCAGTTCTTCACCATCATCTTCTGGTCCTCCAGCCAGCTTTCTTCAACAACAGTTACTAAACTTTCACTTGGCCAACATAAGCCCCACCTGCAAACCACCAAACATGTGGATCATCACACTTATGGGCTTTAAAGTGAAGGCACAGTAGTTGGTTAACCTTGAGGGCTTGAGCGCAAGCCATGTAGGCTTCATGGGCTGTCAACTGTCTGCTCGTAATCAGTTGCTGTCTTTCCATGTAGAACCTGTCTGCAAACTTGGCTAGCGTCTCTTTAGGATTAAAAGCAATATGCATGAAGGCATTCTTCTTTACTTCCAGGCTAAGTTCACCACCAAACTCATTAATCAGAAGCTGCTTCATATCTTCCCACGTCTCAATGGAGGGTGTTGTGGTGATCCACATGTGTGCAGTTTTGCAGGCAAGGGCAAATTTGGCTTCAAATAAAGACAGTATGCTAAAGAATGGCAATATGTGGTTAGCTAGCAACGTTGTAAACTAGTAGGTAACATAGGGCTGATAGGGGTAAGTGAGGTAAGCCTAGTAGGTAACTTGGTCTACTGGGAGAAGTGAGGTAACCCTAGTAAATAACATGGTCTACTAGGGTAAGTAAGGGGAGCCTAGTAGGTAACATGGACTACTAGGGTAAGTAAGGCCTGGCTGGTAGGTAACAAAGGACTACCAGAGGCAGTTGTTGCCTCCACCCAGCAGAAGATATTGGCTGCTTTGGGCTATAGTACTTCACCTAGCAGGGAACCATGGCTGCGGGAGGGTGAAGACTGAAATAGCAAGTAGGGAACTTTTTCTGTCTGGGGGGGAGTAAGTTTGGACCCCTAGCGGGTAACGCGGGCTGCCAGGGAGGGGAAGAGCTATGAGGACTCAATATACCCTAATACGCTTGCAGGAGGTCAGTGAGCAAGCACCCTGCCTAATGGGCTGGCAGAGTGTCCTTGTTTATGCCCCTATGGGAGCTTTGGGGAAACCCAAAGTGAGCATTGGAGGGTATAGGCATGCTCAGAGGTGTCACCAAGGTGGCTTGCTTGGGGAAGCAAGCTGCAGAACTTGGTGTGATCAGGTCTCTGGGAAGTAGAGCTGATTACTCTGCAACTGAAAGCCCAGACTTCATCACCTGGGTGAGTAAAGATAACACATAGACATAGATTTATGGTTGAATGGTCTAAGTGGATTGCCACTTGCAAGGGCCCAGTCAAATAGCCAGTTCAATGTAGACTCATGCCTGGGTCTGCGAGTTCTGGTAATGGGGACTGAGATAAAGAACCAAGGTGGTTCATGGAATTAGCAGAGAAAACTAGCAAGAGGGACCGTTTGGTCACAGTGAAGGCTAGTTGATTAACTGTTAATTCATATGAATGGAATGAACCAAGATGGTTCAGTGTGTTAAAGGAACAAATGAGGTTCCTAGTGAGGATTTGGTGTGAAACTAGTTAAGGATAAGCAGAAGGACAAGAAGACATGATGAAGGACTATCAGATCATGGTGTAGGATGGCCAAAGGACCAGAAGTTGGTGCTGAAGAACTGAAGAGCTGAGAGGATGACCTAGCTGGACTGAATACAGAGGCTGAAAGAGCTGGTTTAGTGACTTTTGAGAAGAAATTTGGATATAAAGAAGCAGTTAAAGAATAGTTAAATACTGCCTGATTATGATTAAAAAAGGATTAAAAATTATTTAAGAAAAAAGAAAGAAAAGAAAAAATAACCTATAGTTTGTTAGAACTATATGTTATTTTTAGAGAAGAAATTAAAGAGAAAATGGACCAGAAAGAAGCTGGAAGGTGAACAGAGAAACTGTGAGGGCAAAAGAGCAAATTTTGCCAGGAATGACTAGGGAAGCAAAAGGATGAGCAACAGGCAGGTTTGAAGACGCAAAACATTGAAAGAAACACGGAGAAACATGGAGAAACGTTGAAAAATTGAAGGTTCAAAAATTGCCTAAGTAAAACATATGTGGAAGCGCTCAAGATTTGTCAGGGAAACGTAACAGGAATTGCAGCAAAACCGTTTGAAACGCAGAGCAGTTGTTTACTTGGAGCAAGACAGCTTCAAGTTCAAACCAGGGTCAGGGGCGGGTCATCTGGGGAAACTGTTTTGGCAAAACCATTGAAGCGAGGCGTTTGATTGGCTGCAACCTAGAGCCTACTTAATCAGTTTTTTAAGGGCTTTAACTTGAGAGTTAAAACCTAAAAATGGAGAGCAGAAGCGGAAAATTCAGGGCTTTTATTGGCTGAAGTAAGTTTAAAACTTTAATATATTATAGGGGAAGAAAAACAGGATATTTTAAGTTTTAAAGAACCAGAGTTCTAAGAGAGGTTTTTGATCTGAAACAAGGGGCTATAAAAGGGAGAGCTATCTGAGACTCTTCAGGGACTGGATCAAGTGGATTACAAAGGCCACAAAAGCTACAGAAGGAGCCAAAGACCAAGAATAAGAAGCCTGAGCTGGAACAGACCACAGGAGCCCAAGACCAAAGCAAAGGAGCACAAGATCAAGGAGCAGGAGTCAAAGACCAAGTACAAGGAGTCCAAGAGATTGTTAAAGGACTCCAAGTATTGTCACAAACCCTTTCTTATTACCTACCCCAAGGCAATATCTCAGAAGGTTTCTAAGGGGATCTTACTTCTGACAGAGAATAAAGCGCCTATTACAACCCCTATCTGAATTTCCTGTGTGAAAAGAGTATTTAAGTCCCATGAGTCAATTACCCCATATTTTTTATTCTAGCCCAGGGAATGAGGAATCCTATTGTCTAGGGTGCAGGAAGTTTGCATCTAGTAAATCTGCCCAGGAGGAGTGGGAGAAGGTGACAAGGCATTTGGAGATGTCAAATAGAGGAAGAGAGTTCATTGGAGAGGGGTTTGCAAGACTACTACAGGATTGATATTGACCTACAGGAGGGATGGCGCCTGCTGAAGTCCAGGTATATGGTGGAGACGCTTGCTTGGTGATTGGAAAGGTACTGGAGGAGTTTGCCCTTATGCAAGCCAAGTATAAGCTTCTCACTGACCCTTCACCCCTATTGGAGAATGACAACTCCTCCAAACTGGTCCCTGGCTACAACCCAGGACACACTATGGGGACTGGTGACCAGGAACCCCACAGTAGTTCTGGCACAACTACCTCTTGGCAGGTTGGGTGTAGACAGGTCAGAATGTGTTCCTTCTTGACGTCATCTGAGGCTTGTCGCAGGGCAGTTTAATAGATAGTTAGGAAAGCTGCAATGTTCAAGGTTCTGGGGTCAAAGAATTGCTTAAAGGTAGGCTTGAAAGGAGTTTTGGGAGTTGGGCTACCATTGTTGCTATCAAGTACGTTGATATGCGGGGAAAACTCTGCCTCAGATTCCAAGGGGGGTTGTCTAGCCCATAGCTGGCAAGCACTTTCTTCAAGGGTGTTAAGATTCTCAACAGCACGGGCCCCAGTATTGACAGCTTGAGTGGTCTGTTGTGCAGTAGCATCCTAGCATTGACCTTAGGTGGTCACAATTGTGGAGAGTTCAGCCAGACATGAAGTAAGGGATGGCCCCACTGAGAGGCAAGGGGCAAATCTATCATTTACAGATTTGATTACTTCATTCATTTCTTGTACATCTCTATCCAACTCAGTGTGGTCCTTTTTCAACTGATCCACATTGTTAGCTAGGGCCATTAACTCCCTAGCGCATTGGATTTGAGGTGCTCCAGATAAACCAGGGCAGCAGCCACCTTCATCAACAACCCCAACTGGACTAGCAGCAGTTGCCATCATTTCACGTAAGACGGCAAGTTCTTGCTGTAGCTCTGCAAACTGGGTAGTCAGTTCAAGAACCTGGGGGTCAGGTTGAGGCGCCTCAGCAGGACGTCCCTGACTGCAAGTAGTCAAACATAGTTCTCAAATGGTGTCTCGTATTCTCTGCTCCCTATCCACCAAGTCATCAGAAGGGGGGAGAGGGCGGAACATCTGGCTTGGGCATAGATAGTTTATTTACTTGACTCTGGAGTTTGGCTATGGTAGCAGCGGTGGCCGCTCTTTCTTGCTCAAATGCGGTACTGAGTTCAAGAAGGCCACTAGCAGCAAAGTCCGCTACCTGCTGTAGCTGCTCAAAGGAATATGTACTGAAGGCATTGAGCTGTTGCACAAGTTGCTCAAAGTCAGTGAGATAAGCATTTAAGGTGGAATCCACCTGAGCTTGCCAGGGTTGTTTTAGCTGGTGAAACTTGTGTAGACATTCTCTCACGTTTTTGGGGATAGACTGGCACATTTTTTCAATAGAATTAACCAAACAGGCCTAGGAGGTGACAGAGTTTTGTTGATTTTCAGATACCAAGGAAAACAGAGAATGAATCCACTGATGATAGGCAGCAAACTGGTCCCAGTGATGAGTAACCACAGCTTGCAGAGACAAGATTTCTTGGAGGTGGAGCCCCAACACCATTTGATGGTGGGCCAAGGCAGGCTGAACAAAGGATGATAGTAAGTTCTCAGCGGAGCCAGCCACTGAGAGGAGATGTTGTGGAAATTGAGAAGCCACAATTAATTTGTAGTATTCAGCCCAACTGAACTGCAATTGAAGGCAAGGGATGGCTCCTTCACAGGGTATCTCAAGGGCTACTGACATGACTTGTTCTAAGTCAGGGGTACCCATGGGGTAAGCAACTAGGCGGGGACCATTCCTAAAGTTTAGTATTGTGGGGGTAATAGGTTGGTTGGCAATGTCCTCTTCAATAGAAGGACTGGTAATTTCAGGTGAAGTTGACTCTTGTATAGGCAGAGGTGAAGGACCTGAAAACGTGGATGCAAAGGGGATAGCCAAGGGGCTTACGGCCCCTGTGCTGAGCACCATTTTTGTTGTGTTCTGAGGTGCGGCACAGACATACAACAAGAAATCCTAACCTTAGGATTTGATTCATACTAAGTCTTGGTTAGATGGTTGGGAAGGCAAATGTGTTTACCTTGCGGCCCTGGAAGAATAATCTCTACTAGTTGTGGCTAGAGAGAGGCGCAGAAGTACAGAAGACACAAAGACAAAAATGTGAATAGAACTTAAGATTTATTGGATATAAAGATTTTGAATATATACTGTGTAGCTTTACCACAACTCAGTACATGGACAGTGGATCACTTGCCACCAGCATTAGTGGGGCAAGTGAGTGGCGCAGGGATCAGGAAACCGAACAATTGTACTTCCTGAATTGGTTATCAATTCATTTCAAGTAGCAAAAGAAAAAGCAAGAGATTTGTCCTCAAAATGGCCCACCAAAAGCAAAATTGAAATACTGTGAATAGCGGCATTCACAACATGCCCAAAGTGTTTTCAACAGGTAAGATATGGTGTGCTCCACCGGGAAGCAAAAGCAAGCAGCCACATGTGCCTGGCTCATCTCTGGTATATTCTTGAATGGTAGCATTGCCAGGACGTCCCTAACAAGCTCAATGAAGTTTACACAGTAAACTCCACTGAGAACCACCTGGTCCAGGCAGACCAGTTGGGCATCCTTGTAGGTAGTAACTGCCCACTCAGATGCCCCCTCAGAATGTGTCAGCCCAGCTAGTGTGTCCCTTGTCATTGGAAAAGACCCGTGAATTCTGTCTTTAAGCTCCTGCAATATAGGGGGGACAGAAACAGCTGCCTAGCCACATGATTGGCATAGTTGGTATAGAAGGTGGGGGGTAAAAAAGGGACCAGGACTCAGCAGAGTTCACTGTCAATGTTTTCTAACAAAAAAGGTAAGTATTTGGAAATTTTTATTAATTTTATTTTTTAGGTTATCTTCACGGGTTTCCTCCTTGCCTGTGGCTTTGGCAGACTTGGCCATTATTGGCACAAGAAGTTGAGCAGGCAATTTCATATCCTCTTTCCTGGCGCGCTTTGCGCATTTGAGATGGGCATACATCTCAGGGCTGTCAACCTAGACAGACAGTGCAAAAAGATTGTACGCCTTAAACTGGAGGCCCTCAACCACTGTCTTCTGAATGTTTAGAAAACACTCAATCTTCTTCTTGGGGGTGTCTGGTATTTTAGTCATAAGGGCCTTTGCAGACACCTTGTCTATTTTGTCTCCTTCAAGGATGGTGGACTTAACTCTTGCTTTGACCTTGTGGTCAATTTCTTTGATCTTTGTAATTGCAGAGTCAAGGTCCTTCAAAAGCTTCTCCAATTCTTTCATTGATTTTTTACTAACATTTCCTTATGTTTTTATAGCTTTACCCCCAATAAAATCTGTATTATTCTGATAATATTGCCTATTTGTCTATCCCTGTTTGTTTTCACATTACTCCAATATCCCATTTTTTACCCATTGTGTATATGTTTTACGCTCAACTAAATATGTGTTGTTTGCTTTGTTTCAGCATTGTCCCTTAATTGCCATATTATTTTTAGCACTTTGCACAGCCTCTTGTAAAAATATTAACAATGATTTGGTGATCAACTAAATTTTAATTAGAAAATTATAGGTTAATTATGTTTAGGTAAAGTTGTTACTGGTCCAAATTCAAAACCTTAATGATAAACTTTAAGCCAATCAGGAGCCAAGTAATAAAGTGATTGTTGTGACATAAAGTATCATCCAATAATTCTTTGGTGCATGTGCGCTAATTAATATGATTGGATGGTTATTTTGCTATTATGCGCCATTGCCACTGTGACAAGTTGTTGATAGACTAGTGCTAACCCAGCAGCTGATTGGGCACTAGTCCACCAACAACTTGCCACAGCAACAATGGCGTACAATGGCAAAACATCCAGCCAATCATATTAATTAGTGCACATGCACCAAAGAATTATTGAAGGACCCTTTATGTCACAACAATCACTTTATCACTTGGCTCCTGATTGGATTAAAGTTTATTATTGAGGTTTTGAATTTGGATCAGTAACAACTTTATCTAAACACAATTAACCTATAATTTTCTAATTTAAATTTCAACAACCACTAAATTGTTGTTAATGTTTTCACAAGGGGCAGTGTTTGGGTGCTAAAAATAACTGTGTTTTAGATCTAGATTTATGGCATGGTAAATATATGATTTTATAGAAATAAGATGAATATAAATAATAAAACCAACTACAAACAAAGAGAACATGTACAATTGAAATTCAAAATAAAGATAATATAAATAGAAAATGTTTGGCAACAGGGGGTTTATTGGGGCAGGAGAGAGTGATGCCTAGTAGGCAAAATAGTGCAGGAAGAAAGACAAAGAGGCAGTGCTGGCCTGGGTGTCAGAGAGCAAGTTGTAGGTAGAGGCATTGGGCGGCTTGGGGTGTGGTGCGGCCGGGCTGGCGGGTAGGGCCCACCATAGAATGGGTGCTAACTTGATAATATAAAATGCAGATTGCCCAAGTAAGGACCAGGGTCCAGAGTTGGGGACCACAGAATCCACCAAACCTGTCAAAGTAGTGTAGAGTACTTCAAATAGTTGGGTAGAGGTGGTCTTAGCCGTGGCAATAGGTTCCAGTGGGTGGTCTGGTTGTGGGGTTAAGGGAGGAGTCATAGGAACAAAGTAGGCAGGCAGATAATTTTACTTGTTTTTGAACAATCTTGGCGGCCTTTCATACCACTTTCCTTTGTGTCCTATGTATTTGGTTTCTCTAGTCCTGGCCAAGGGGTTGGCAATGAGGATGGTCTCCAAGTTGAACTCTGAATAGGCCAGGTTGGGGGTATTCTGTAAAGTGCACAGGTCCAAAGGGGGCTCCTGGGAGACAGTATAGTGCCTGGGAAGGGTCAGCAGATGGGATTCTGGTGGAGGCAGTTGCCTGAGGGTTACTTGGCTGGAGTTAAGATGGAAGATCACTAAGACTAGATAAGTTAAGATTTGTTCAAACCAAAGGTTCATAAAACTTTATTATTAAAAATGACAATGTGGTCTTCACCATACCGCCAGGGTTTTTATACCATGGGACTTAGCTTCTTTGATCTTTGCAGGATTCATGTTTGCAGGCAAGGCACTGGTAGGGTGTAGATCTTGGCTTAGGGTCTTGAGGGCGGCAGATCCAGGTGGTGCCTGTTCTGGTGAGTAGAAGTGGCAATGCTTTGTTCTGCCATCACTGTTCACTATGTCACCTGAGTAGTTTAATTGCACTACCCTTTCTGGACGGCATGCTGGCAGTTGCTGGTGGTCATTAGCAGAGTTAAGAATAGGTTTTGTTTTAACCTCCTTAAGGCAAGCTGCAACCTCTGCATAGGTTCGGGTCTTTGGTGGCTCAAGGTTAGCATCAATCTGATGATCATTTGGGGAATTGTCCTTGGGAGACTGGCAGGTCTCGGAGTAACTTGTTAACTCGGGTATGCAATTTAGCAAGTGGGCGGGTTCTTGTCCACTTTGCGTGACTCAAGTAGTCTTTGGAGGGTCCTCTGTAGTAGGCTGGCAGATTGCGGAGTAATTTACTGGTTTGAGCCTGTGACTTAACGGATTGGCGGGTCCTGGACTGGTCTGGAGGGTTTGATCCGCCTTTTGGGGACTGGGGTTCAACTCTTGGGTTTTAAATACAGGTATTGACTTATCATTCATGACACTGGGGATCTGGGATTGGGTGTGTGGGGCTGGAAGATGGGGGGGTAGTGGTGGCAGGGGTAGGGATAGGAGGATTTTGCGTGATGGCTGCCATATACCGCTTGTCATATTCCTTGTCTGTCATTGGCTTGATTGGCTGGTAGCTGGATGTAGCACAGGATGGGAGGCGCTTATCCTTATGTGATTAGTTGTCCATGTTCACATGGAAAACCATTTGTGCAAATAAGTCAGCCACCATTTGGTGACCAAAGAGAGAATTGTGGTCAAGGACCCCT
The DNA here is from genome assembly GCA_014839935.2 of Entomophthora muscae. Taxonomy (NCBI): domain Eukaryota; kingdom Fungi; phylum Entomophthoromycota; class Entomophthoromycetes; order Entomophthorales; family Entomophthoraceae; genus Entomophthora; species Entomophthora muscae. The sequence goes on from QTSX02002962.1 coordinate 188,546, forward strand.
AGATAGAGGTTGCTGAAAGCCTGAGGGCGGCGCTCATGTACTGTGTCTCCAATGTTGAAGAAGACAACATCACCCAGATGGACAACTGCATGGCCGGCAGGGTGGAGTAGGCCTGGTGCCCGCGTTGCTGGATGGCCTTGAGGGTGGTGAAGCTACCCTTCATCTGGTGGGTTACAAAAACCTGGTGCTTGGAATTTGAGCCATCTTAGGAGTCAAGTAATTCACCATGAATGTGGCTGTACTTGTAGCCATCAATGAAATCTGGGTTTGTACAATAATAGACAGAACTCTTGGCTGAAATAGCCAGAAACGCACCAATGAAAGTCCCCTTATTGACCTTCTTCCTTCTATTCTTGGCGGCTGTGACCAGACTACAGTCACTGCTGAGCGTTTAGCCAAATAAATGCTCCAAAATATAAAGATGTTCTGTTTTTGCTGTTTATTACATATAGATAGGTTTATTTGGAATTCTTGAGGGAAAGGTTCCTAGAAACTGGATATTTATGTTTAATAAAAGAACAGAATATGGATGTTTAGTTAGGTTAGGCTAACTAAAAGAATTGAGGCAAGATTATCTGAATCAATCTTGGAGACTAGGTAACTCAAAATGGGTTAGTTAATCAGGAAGATTAATTAATAAATACAGTATATAATTAATGAGGATTTAATTATATTAAAATGGCCTTGACTTTGTCAAGAAGTTTGGTTAAGGTTAACCATGGGAACCCCCCAGAATTTGGGTTAAAAGCGCCGCGTTGGCAAATTTATTGGGTTAGAGGTGCCACCGCGCCACCTAATGAATTTGAGATGCGCCAAGGCGCCGCTATCAAATTTTCTCAGGCACTGGGGCGCCGCCTGGGGAAATTGCTGGGCGCTGCAGTGGCGCCTGGTTTGAGTTTCAAAGCAGTTTAGTGGGTTTTAAGGCAAAAAACTATTAAATGCAAAAATAACTAAATAAAGGCAAGGATGCATAGGAATTCAGGTTTGATCAGCTGGTTCCCAGTTGGAACACTGATAGCTGAGTTTAGGATGTGCAATCCACAGGGTTTTAGTGCTGGGAGCTGGGGAAGCTCCATGCCAAATTTGTACATTGGGTTGAATGGAGTCAGGTGACTTCTGCCCATTGTAGGTCAATTCTCATAGGTTGAGAATTGTTGGTGATCTTTCAGGTAAAGATCTATATTGGATGACTTGAATGTGATAGACCACATGCTGCAAATTATTGGTTGATTCAGGAACCAGAGGGGTTTTCAGCCGTGTATGCCCCAAATGGTATATAAGCAAAAACAGTTAAACATTAGTAAAATATATTTATTGTTGGTTTCAACGCTTTCCCCTCACCTATTATTCAATTTCCATGCCTTCTTTTTTAAAATTTGAGAGAGCCAAGTTTGGGGTCCTTTGTGTGGAAACCGCTGCAGCAAGAAAGGAGGTTCCTACAAGTACATTTGAAGAAGCTTGGACCAGCCTGGAGGTCACTAAGACTGTTCCTGCCAAATCTTTAGTAGAAGTAAAGGGTGCATTTGAAGAGCTGTATTCCAATTACTTTGCAAAGGAAGGGACTCCCGCCCAAGGAACCAAATTTATGCTTTGGATGCTTGGAACTTGTTGGTAGGATGGGATGAAATCTTGCAAAAAGTAAAAGAGATTGCAAATTGTGAAATTGAGGCGTTGAGAGAATGAGAGGAAAAAAGCGTTGAAATCATGGCTTGTTGGCGGGATGACAACAAAGTGTTATCTGGTAAAATTGCCTCCCTGGAGGCAAAGCTCCTCAAAGCTTTGTCCCAGGAAGGTAAAAGCAATAAGAGTCAAGGGCAGGATAATGGCAGGATGGACTGGTTAGGCCTGGATCTGTCACATCCCCAAGCTCCCCTCTATTGTCAATTGGAGGATATGAAGCGCCTCCTTATTGAAGAGTTTGGCGGAGATCTCAGCTTGGAAGTCATGAAAGATGCTTTTATGCACATTGCTTTCAAACCCAAGGAGACCCTGGCCAATTTTGAAGACTGTTTCTACATTGAAGGCCAGCAGTTAATTACTAGTCAACAGTTAACTCCCCAGGAAGCCTACACGGCTTGTTCAAATGCTTTGAAGGTGAACCAGCTTCTATGCCTACACTTTAAGGCACACAAGGCTTCACTAAATTCCATGAAGAGTATTAAGACGCTCTTGAAAGACATGCATTTGATACATGGAGGTACAGTGGTGCATAAGAATAAAGCCAGTAATGCTGTCACTACCTCTCGTATGCCACACATTATGACTCTGGGTAATAGTGGGCAGGCTAAGAGACAAGGCTGCCATAACTGTGGCCATATAGGACACCACTTGTGCACTTGCACTAATCCCCAGGTGGAAGGTTGCAATCCCAAGGAACAGGCGGGAAAAGAGACGTTGCAACTGAACCAATGAGAGTCCAGTACTTAGAATTGGGAAAGACAACAGTCCAATAGGAAAGGACAGTTAATAAGAATAAGGTATTGTTTATTTTAGGATATTGTGATTAATATACTAAATGGGGAAGCCACAAGGCTACAAGGGGGTGGCAGTGTGGGGAGTTCCATGTAGGGTTTGGAGCCAAGGAATAACTTGTGCGGGGATCAGCGGGTCAAATTGGCAACACTCCTAATTAGGATGAAGTGCCTGTCATTTGACCTTGCCAACAAATCCATTCATAACGTTAGATACGTCAAGGGGCAACTAATTGAGCGCTCCCTATGTATCATAAGATATGTTAGCAGGGGAGGTTTGAACCTCGGTTGCAACACCCCCCTTGCCCCCCTGCTCTTTGTCAGACACCAGGACTGAAGTCTGCAGAAGGTCTGGGAAGGTCTGCACAAACAACCTTTGTGTGGGGATGGCACGGCAGGGGCGCAAGCAATTGTGGTGAAGTTTCTTGGTGTTTCCCTGGGCATCCTCAAGTTGGTAGGTGTTGTTGTCATAGATGGCAGCTACCTTGAAGGGCCCTAGGTGATTGGGTTCTAATTTGGCAGAATTGGGATTGAGGGTGTAGATGGGGTCACCTACAGTGTATCTAGCTTTGAGGTGTTTTGTCCCCCTGCAATCCGCTTGTGTTTGATCTCCCGGGATTTGGCGCACCATTGGTCTAGGGAGGGAGTTGGCACTAAGGGGGGTTTGTTGGGAACCTTGGACCGTAGTTTCCCCTGTTCAACCCCTGTCAGACCGTCAGGTGTTCCAAAGGCCAGGGTGTTAGGACTGAACCCAGTGCCCCTGTTGATTCTTGCTTGCAGGATCAGTAGGGCGGTGGGAAAATGTTCAGTCCACGCAGTATTAGGGTGCTCTTGTGAGAGCTTGGCAATCAATTAAACTAGGGAGACGTTTAACCGTTCCACACGCCCGTTGGCTTGCAGATGGTAGGGGGTTGTGACTATATGCTGGAGCGCGTTCTTGATGCAGTATGCCTTCATGGCGTGTCCAACAAGTTCAGGCCTGCCATCTGTGATGAGACACTTGGGTCGCCCAAAGCAAGCCACAATCTCCTTGCCAATAAAGCGGGTAACGGTGGTGGTGGTGTGGTTGATTGTGGCCCAAGCTACTGGTCAACATGTGAAATAGTTGATAGTGGTGATATACTTCTTACCCAGTCTGTCTTTGGGAAGCAATCCCACAATGTGAAGGGCCCACTATTCAAAGGGTTCAATAGCCTTGATGGGTAGGACAGACTTAGGAGGTGCAGGTTTGGACGTATTCTTTTCACACAATACACATGTCTTGAGGAAGTCCAAGATGTCTTGGCGCATGTGCGGCCACCAAACCTTACGTTTTATGATCTTGAAGAGGTTACGCCCTCTGATGTGACCCAAGGTTTGGTGGTAGTATAAGATGGTGTCTTCTTGTTGTGTGGTGGGAATATACAGCGTCTTCTCACCTGTCTCTGCTTGGCGGCAGACGTTTCCAGCATTGATGGTGAACTGACTTTTGTTATCCTTCAGCTTGGAAATGGTGACCAAGTTAAGGCCCTTGTAGCGGGTTGCCTCAGGGCGCAAGTAGAGCATGGGCCAGTCTGGGTCCAGGCTGTTGTTCCCAGTGATGAACGCTATGTAGAGTTGTGAAAGAGCGTCGGCTGTAACGAGTTCTTTTCCAGGCTTATATTTGATGCGTAATTGATAGGAGGACAGACGTTCAACCCATCCTGCTTGGCAGCGTGTCAGATGGGACTGCGTGTTGAAATAATGGAGTGACTCATGGTCCGTCAGAACGTGGGGTGGGAAGGTTGCACCTTCCAAGTAACAGCACCACTTCTCAATGCAGTGTACAATAGCTGCCAGCTCTTTATCATGGATGGAATAACTTTGTTCCGAGTCAGTGAGCTTCCTGGATTCATATGCTACGGGGAGGAAGACACCATTGTCAGTTTCTACCCTTAGCTTGCCCCCTATGACCCTGTCAGAGGCGTCAGTCTTGAGTTTGTACTGTCAGTTTTGGTTGGGGAACTGCAGTACTGGTGCCGGTGTGAGCCTTTGCTTCAACGTCTCAAAGGCTTGATCTCTGGTAGGGGTCCAATGGAAGCGCTGTTTGGTATTGAGGAGCTCTGTAGTAGGTGCAATTAATTCTCTGCAATTGGGGATGAACTTGCGCACATAGGCAACCATGCCCAAGAATGTTTGCACTTGGCCCACATTGGTGGGGGGGGGGCGGCATGCTGGTGATGGCTTGATTTTGGCAGGGTTGGGCTTTATTCCTTGAGAAGATATGGTGTGCCCAAGGAATAGTAACTCCAACTTGAGTAACTAACATTTGGAGGGTTTAGCTTTTAGCTGGTTTTCCCAAAGGGTGTTGAGGACAGCATGGAGGTGTTGGAGATGTGTGGTTTGATCTTGACTGAAGACAATAATGTCATCAAGGTACACAATCACACACTTTTCAATCAGTTCCTTGAAGGCTTTGTTCATCAACATGGCAAAGGTGGAGGGAGCATTAGTCATTCCAAAGCTCATGACACAACACTCAAACAACCCATAGCGTGTGCAGAAGGCAGTTTTTGCCTCATCCCCTGGCACAATGCGGACCTGGTTGTACCCCGCAGTGAGATCAATCTTGCTAAAGACCTTTGCGCCTGCAAGTCTATCAAACAGGTCGTCAATCAGCGGCAGGGGTATTTATTTTTAACTGTCACCTCATTTAGGGTGCGGTAGTCTGTGACCAGGCAAAGAGATCCATCTTTCTTAGCTACAAAGAAGACCGCCACTCCGCATGGAGAGAGCAAGGGGCAAATGAATCCCTTATCAAGAGCGTTCACAAGGTGCTGGCAGAAGGTGTCATCTTCTTTTGGTGTGAGACAGTATAATGGTCGTGCTTTAGGTAACAATCCTTGAAGTTGTACAGCGTGCTGGATCTCCTGGGGTGGAGGTAGTTGTTCAAGTGTTTCACTGAATAGGTCCTTGTACTCCTTGAGGAGTGCAGCTAGCGCTGGTGGTGGTGATTTTGACAAGGGAGGGACTGAAGATGGTTCTGCACGGATAACTTCAACTGAACATTGGTTAAAGTCTAGTTTCCCCCCCTTGAAATTGTATGAGCCTGTTTCTGTCAATCTGACAAACACAGTGTTGTGTAGTAGTTTGTTCATTTCCATGGGGTAAATCTGAAAACCCACCCCATTTCTATTGAGGGTGATGACAGAGGTATCCCAGCCAATGTAAGGGCGGTTATGCCAGAGCCAGTTGAGGCCAGCAATTACGTTGTGGCTGAGGCCTGCCCAGATTGGTCCAGAGAGCTTAACCTGGACGTTTCCCATTCTTACAGAGAAGGGTACTTTCTTATGGGTGATGGCAATCCTGCAGGAATTGGCTACATGTACTGCTTTGAATCTGCTGGATACTTGGTCTAATTGCTGGGAGTCAGCAAACGCATGATCTACCATGGTGTGATCAGCCCTGGTGTCTACCAGTAACTTGTGGGTGTTCCCACAGAAACAGAAGGGATAGGACAAGTGTGTTACTTTTTTTACAGAATGAGAGGCTTGCAACACAGGGTTGTTGCTATGGACCTGAAAGATGTCTAGGGTTTTGACCTTGTGGAGATTGTAGTTGCAGGAGTTCTTTGAAAGCAAGGGCTGAGAGGGCGGGTCAGTTGGGGTTGTAGGGCCTCTTGTTTTTACAACCTCCAGGCTTTTCCCTGGTCCTCAATTAGCGCTATCTGGAGCTCCCCCTTGCGGGGGCGTTTAGCTGCACCTTCCTGCTGTCAAGGCTGGCAACATCCCACTTGACATTGACCATTGCTAGGTGCAGGATGTGGTTGGGGTGGAGTGTTGTTGGTATGGCAGAAGCCCATTAAAGCCTGGTTACTGGCCTCTATAATGGCTTTATAACAGTTGTCAATAGAGGTGCAGCGGCCTACGGGAACCCACTTGCAAATATGGGGTTTTAACCCATTGACAATGAGAGTGAGCAACATGGTGTTCCCATTGGTCACTGCTTTGGGGGCGGCAGCAAGGGCTTGTTGCCACGCGGCAAGATACTCAGGGACGGAACCAGTCTGCTTGATAGGTAAGAGGGGAGTCCCCAAGACAATGGGAGAGAAAGTTTCATTATATTGGGACTTGGCGGCGTCTCAAAATGTTGCCCAGGTGACGTCAAACTCCTGTCTGGCCCAGTTGGTGAACCACACAGTGGCAGGCCCCATAAGGCGGCCAGATGCAGTGGCAACCCACATGGACTTGGGAACCTGACAGATACAGAGGCGCGTTTTAGTGGACTGGAGCCAACTGACAATGTCAGCTCCTTTGACACCGCCAGTGAAGGACTCTAGTTGGAGGTTGAGCATACGTTGCAACAGATCCAACTGTGGCGGGGTGACTCTAGTGTCACGCTGCCTGAGGCGGAGCCAATTGTATACACTGGTAAGAACTAACTGATCTTGATAGATGACATATCCTTTGGGAATGTCCCCCTTGGGGATTGGAACAAACATCTTTGTTGTGGAGTAGCCATGCGGCCTGTACTCCGTCCTTTCTTGGGGGAATTTTGTTTTTGAAATAGGTCAGAACCTACTTCTGCTACCACTGTTGCAACTGAACCAATGAGAGTCCAGTACTTAGAATTGGGGAAGACAACAGTCCAATAGGAAAGGACATAATAATAAGAATAAGGTATTGTTTATTGTAGGATATTGTGATTAATATACTAAATGGGGAAGCCATAAGGCCACAAGGGGGTGGCATAGTGGGGAGTTCCATGTAGGGTTTGGAGCTGAGGAATAACTTGTGCGGGGATCAGTGGGTCAAATTGGCAACACTCCTAATTAGGATGAAGTGCCTGCCATTTGACCTTGCCAACAAATCCATTCATAATGTTAGATACGTCAAGAGGCAACTCATTGAGCGCCCCCTGTGTATTGTAAGATATGTTAGCAGGCGAGGTTCAAACCTCGGTTGCAACAGAGAGGTCAGCTTAGAGACAGAGACGCCCTCTGCTGACCAATCTCCCCTGTCTCCACCTGATCCTACTTATGATGAGGAAACTCCCTCTTCTTCTGGCTTAACTATCCTGCATCTGTTTCAAAATCTTTCCAGTGATTCAGAGCCTGAAGATTCTGATAGTAATGGTTATTCTGTCCTGGCTGTCCTGGAAACTATCTCTGTACCATACAAACTTTGCTCTGGAAAGACTACCACCACTTCCCAAGTACCTTTAAGTGAAGCTAAGTCCATGGTGGCTTGCCCTTACCTAGCCCAATCACACCAACCTCCTGTCTTGGTTGACTCTTCTGAGGAAGCAGCCAAGCTAGCTGAAGCTCTTTTCCACAACATGACTGTATCTCTCCCACTACAGACTGTATATAAGGAAATTCCTGCCTTAAGGTGCATGTTAGCAAAATGGGAAAAAGAGCTAGAGGCTGCATAAGACGTGTTGGCCGTCTTACCACCCTTTGCAAAAGATACAACCCGCGTGGAAGTATCAATTCAAAAGGTTAAGACCAAAGCCATCTTGGACACGGGTTCCCCAGTCAATGTGGTATCTTCCAAGCTAATGAAGAAACTTAAGTTGGCCCCTGACCTCAACTACACGCAGTCATATGGCACAGCTGGCATGGCCCAAACTCAAGCCATTGGTGCCTACTCCGCTCTACCCATGAGGATTGGTAAACTCCTTATTGCTTCCCCCGCTGTGGTCCTAGAGAACAAAAGCTATGACCTCTTGGTTGGTACTCAATTCCTCTGAGAATATAATATAATTGTAAACTTACAAGATGGATACCTTTTGCTCTTGGGGTATGAGGTTCCTTTGATATTTGAGGAACCCCCACACTTTCCAGGAAAACGTTTTAAAACTTGCGTGCTTGAGTACCCTACGGGTATCTTCTCACTCAAGTATAGGACTCACTCCTCCAACATGTGTACCCTCCTCCTTCTTGCCCTGCGGAAGCAGGGGTACCCCTGCCAGCGCCAGCTGCTATCACCATCCCCCTGGGCTCTCAAGTGGTGATTGATTCCCAGATTTCCTATGAGCTACCTGAAAAGTCTTTCTTGGAACTTTACTTGCCTAAATCCTTAATTTGTACCAAGCCTTGCCTGTTTCCTGGGATTTTAGACCAAACCCACAAAGAGCCTGTACAATTACTGCTTGCTAACCTGACGGCCCTGCCTATGCAAGTAACCAGAGGCCAGGTTGTAGATCATGGCTGAATACTTGGGGCAGAACAAGTGGCCTCACTCTACCCCTTTGGAACTTTCAGTGATTTAAACCTACCTGAAGATGATCCTCAAGTTCTCTCCTTTTTCACTGCTGCTGATTTCCCCCAATTGTCTCCTGTTCAACAAAAAGACATATTGGACCTACTCAATTAGTTCAGTGACATCTTTGCCTCTGGACCTACAGACTATGGAATAGCTAACGGAGTCATCCATCAGATTGATACTGGGGATGCGCCCCCTTTTTGTGCCAAACCATACTGCTGTAGCAGGGTGGAAGATGCCCAAGTGTCTAAAGAACTCAAGCAACTTCTAGACGCTGGGTTACTAGCTCCATCCCAAAGTCCTTGGGCTTCCCTGCTACTAATCCTTAAGAAGAAAGATGGGGGACACCACATTGTAATGGACTATTACCGTCTGAACTTGCTCACTTAAAAAGATTTGTACCTCTTGCCCAGAATTGATAATGCTATCAGACGGCTGAGTGGTTCCAAGTTTTTCTTCGCCATGGTTCTAGCTTTGGGATACTGGCAGGTTGACTTATCCCCCAAGGACCAAGAAAAGGCTGCGCTTATTACTTCAGAAGGCCTCTTTGAACCCACTCTTATGCCCCAGGGACTCTGCAATGCCCCTGCCACCTTTCAATGGGCAATGGACTCCATCTTACAAGACCTAAAGCTCTATTGTGTCCTCGTGTACCTTGATGACATCACCGTATTCAGCGCTACCTTTACCAATCACCTGGAACACCTCAAGGCTGTCTTCATCAAAATTTGTGAGGCTGGCTTGAAACTCAAACCCTCCAAGTGCTCCTTCTTCTAGGAAAGTCTTGAGTTTCTAGGACATGAAGTCACTCAGACTGGAATCTGCCCCATGAATAACAAGGTGAAAGCCACTGACAAGATGCTGCCTCCCACAAATCTTCAAGAGGTTCAAGTCTTCCTTGGTATGATGGTCTACTACCGACAGTTCATCCCTGACTTTGCTGAACTGAGTGAACCCCTTGTCCAACTGCTTTGCAATGTCCCCTTTGAATGAACTGATAGCCAACAACAAGCATTCAAAGCCCTGAAGGCCAAACTTAAGGAGGATCCTGTCTTAGTCTATCCTGATTATGATAAAGAGTTCATCTTGTATACCAACGCTAGTGGAGTAGCTGTGGGTGCTATCCTTGCCCAACTTGACAATGAAGGTGTAGATTGACCGGTAGCCTACTCATCAAGAGTACTCAACAAGCACAAGAACTACAGTGTCACTGAGAAGGAATGTCTGGCAGTGCTGCATGCAGTGAAACAGTTTTGGCATTACATCTATGGAACCCACTTCACGGTAGTCACCAATCACTCCTCTCTCAAGTGGTTATAACAACTAAAAGAACCTGAAGGTCGGCTAGCGTGTTGGGCTCTACGTTTACAAGGATATAATTTCACTGTGATACACTGTCCTGGGGCCCAACATCAGAACGCTGATGGCCTGTCAAGAATGCCAATCCTAGCTATCCACCCTGCTGATGCTGATTGATTATATGAACTAATAGGGTATCCTGACTCTTGGACCACTGAGCCAGAAGAAATCCTCTTGGCACTACAGGCCCTATCCAAGGACACTATAATTTGTGATAGGCAGCTCTTCAAAAAGGTCAATAATGCTTACCTACCCTACTTTTGCCCTAGAATGAGGATAGCCATCATCCTCCAAGCTCACATTGACACTGGCCATGGAGGCATAGCCAAGACTCATGACTGGTTGTGCAAAAACTTCTACTGGGAAAATATGCGCCTTTGATCCCTGAAGTCCTTGCCTCCTGTCATTCCTGTCAGCTCCAATGCCCTTGTCTGTCCCAACACCAGTTCAAACTCATCCCTCCAAAGCATGCCTTTCACACTATGAGTATGATGCTGTTGGGCCTTTTCCCTGGTCTAGGTCAGGATTTTGGTTTATCTTAGTTGCCATTGACCATTTTAGCAAATGGATTGAAGCCAGAGCAACCAAAGATATAACAGCAAGGACCACGGCTACTTTCTTGCTGCAAGACATCTTCTATCAACATGGCTGCCCTAAAGTCCTGCTCTCTGATAATGGCATCAACTTTAATGCTTGCCTCATCATCTCTATTGTCAAAGCTATGGGGACTCACCAGTTGTTCTCTGCGCCATATAATCCCTCCACCAATGGAATGATCAAACAAGCAAACTCCACCCTAGTATTAGTCATGAGAAAACTCACGCTTTCTGACACTGCCAATTGGGACATGCTCCTCCCTGCTGCCCTCTTTGCCTACCGCCTTAGTAGACACCAGGTGACTGGACATTCCCCTTTTGCCATGCTTTATGGACGTGAGGCCACTACCCCCTCAATCTTGAACCCCCTTTATTGAGTAGGATACATCTGCAAATCCTGAAACCCATGTGAAAGACCTAACCAACTGTATCATTGACATCCAGGCAACCGCCTACTCCACTGCTTATAAGGTTAAGGCCTTGGAGCTCTCTCCATCCAATGCTGTTAGAGCCCCCCTCCCTGAATACCAAGTAGGTGATCTTGTTCTCTACTACCAAAATTTTACAGGTGGTAGGGCTCACAAGCTGGATCCCCTATGGGTCAGGCCCTGTGAGGTCACTTTCAAGAAGGGCTTTGAGTACACTGTGAAGCTACTATCTTCTGGCCGTCCCTTTGCCTGCGCCCACTCCAAATTCCTTTGCAAGTATCAGCTCCCTCTGTCCAATCTTGAGGGGGGAGATGTTGTAAATTGCGCTATTAATGCTATTTCAATTTGGCCTTTGAATATTGATAGTTGCAAAGATTTTGCTGGTTTTGCCTTTGAGTTTGGAAATTCCCTGCCTTCTGTAAATGGGTCTGGTTCAATATTACCCATTCTGGATTATTGTACCTGTCTGTGGTTGATCCTAGTATGACCTCATCCCAGTATGACCTCCTCAGCCACTCTGTCTTCCTATTGAGTGATCACTGTCCTTTGTCTACTATTTAAAGTAGAATCTTTCTTCCCAATAGAGTTTAAGTTTATCCACATTTTTGTTGGCTTTTATAATCTTCAAGCTTTTCCCTGTCCTTTCTGCCAAAAGGACTTTTACATCTTGTTTTCCAGGAAATTAAGGTACATGCCCTTAATTTTTGCCCTGAAGGCTAACCCAAGGCTAGCTTCAAACCTCAATTCTTTTGTAATAAAGATTTCCTGCCGTGTCCTCCAAGATGTTGTCCCCTGGAGCCAAACACAACAGCAAATACAAAATATGGCAATAGCTGTAAGAGCCAAAGTAACATAACCTTTACTTAAAAATGGCAATGAGGTTCAAGCGCAGAATCTATAGGCATATATAACATTCTGCCTCCAAACTTAGTATTTTCCATCAAGGGCTTTATCAAAATATTGGGAAAAGTGCAGGCAGGCAGCCAGAGGGCCCGGGTGTGTGAGCAGTAAAATGGCACCACAGCTGGGTGTTCTCTCATTGGTCAGAACATCTAATTTGGTCACTCAATTTTCTTGATTCTTTGCTGTGGTCACAGGTTTGGGCCAAAGGGCCAGGTTTATCTTTGGCAGCAGGGTTTGATTGGTTACTTGAGAGGACTTCAAACTCATGAAATTCACAGAGGCGCCATCTCTGCTTCCATTAGGCATTTTGAGAGGCTCCTCTTTGGGCGCCACCATGGTTGAGCTGGTGCAGGTATTCTGGCTTTGGGACTTAGCAGGAGCCTCAGCTTGCAGGGGCTTGATCCCAAAAAAAACACGGGCAAGCGGGCTCTTGGTCCATGGGCCCAGTGGCCCGCAGGAATGTAGGTTCAGGGTTTAAATCCCACCCTTGGGCCTGGGTTTCCCGGGGTAATGAATTGTCAATCCTGACAGCTCTGCTCATGGTGATGCAGCAATTAAGATTGGAAAGTACCCCAGCTCCAAGGAGAATCTGTGCCTTGTGGTAGAATTGGTTGGCAAAGTCAGAGACAGTCTCGTATTTCTTGAAGAAGATATTGCTAAAGTCCGCCTTTCTGGCCTGGAGTTTAGACTTGCTGTCAAATTCATCAATGACCGCCTGTTTGGCGTCTGCATATGTCCACTCTTCCTGCAGTAGACATGACATGATAACGTCTATGCTGGCGGGGTCCAGAGCATTAATGAGGGTGGTAGCCTTCATGTGGTCTGATGATCCTCTCATGGACTTCTCAAACAGCCTTATGAATGTTCTAATGTTCCCATTACAATTGAATTTAGGTAAGTTCAATGGCTTGAACTTATGGCCAGGTACCATAGTTTCTTCTATAGGAGTGACCATTGGTCTTCTGGCGGGAATAGAAGGAAGCCTGGTGGAGGTCATGGGCGTGAGAGGAGCAGTGCCGCAACTCCCATGGGCATATTACGTGTGTACTGAGAGCCGTTACTCTCACAGTCAGAACCTACTTAATGGAAGTAATCATGGGATGAGGTCTTCTGCCTTTCTGAAGAGGAGGCAGGGAGGGGTGACAGGCCTTGGCCAGAGCTTCTACTGCCTGCTCCACTAGCCTGAGTCTCAAGCTTGCTCAGTCTTGTAGCAAACTTAAGTTACATCTCCTTCCTTGCTGCACGTTCTTGAACCAGATGTTCCAGTAGGTTGCTGTGGTTTTCCTCCAGCATAAGGACCATAGAAGTGAGTGTACTATGACATTGTTTGTACTTCATGTGACCTTCTTCCAGGTGGGCAATTTATTTGCGTGCAGATTTGAGATCCTTGTAAAGCAAGCTGGCAAGCTTGTGTACACTTTTGATGGTCTTCTAAAGATTGTTTTTGTTATCCACATAATTGTTGCTGTACAGGCAACAGTTTTGGGGATCAGAGGCAAGCTCTTGGGAAGCAATGCCCAGCGGGGCAGGGAACTTCTCATTTCTCAGGCTTTCTTGTTTACTTGTCAGTTTTTTTAATGTAAGCCACTAGCTTGTTATAACAGTTGGTACTTCTATTTCCAGCGTTGTCCAGCATACGGCGCAGGGCTTCTTTATCAGGAGTCCCTTCACTCTGGGTCAGATGCTGGGCCAACTTGTCAATCCTACAGGTAAGGCTAATACAATGGACTGTCACGTTGGTGATCCACTGTGGAGTTATGCCAGTGCTTTTGAAGCAGTTGGCAGCAATGTGTCCAACCTGAGAATTAAACTGTTGTCCAATCTCATCCACTCTGAAGTGGGGATGGTTAGTGGTATTGAATAGGTTTCTCAGGATACCCTGCAATGAATCAAAGCTGGTGTTCAGCTTATTGATGGTAGCTAAGTGGGCTTCCTGAAATTCATTGCAGCTAGCCCACAACTCTGTGAGTTCTAAACTTTGTCTTACAACAAGTTGCTGCAAGGGTTTAATGCTCAGGTGAAAAAAGTACAAGAGGAAGTCTTCAACTTGCCCGTTCTCCTTGTTTAACAGCTGACTGATCTTCATGCTGTTAGCTTCCAGTACTGGCAATATGCAGTCCAAAGATTGGCAGCATTAAGATTGTTACTGAACAGAGTGAACTCCGTCTTCTGTTGGGCCCCTTCATGTTGTTGACCATGCAGGAGTGCGCCTAGCATACGCAAACCTCTTCTAAGGAATACTTTCAAGATTGGTGAGGTCCTGGAACATTGGCAGAGTCCAAGTGAAGGCAGTTATTTTGGAGCTCAATGGCTTAGTGTGGTGTTATAGCCAATTGAAGACTAGTGTCCCTTTTGGTGTCACTAGTGTCCATTCACCCCCATACTTATCAACAAAGTTGGGGCAGGAAAGGGGAAAGGCAGTGCCTTGACTTGACGCTGATGGCAGCTTGTTTTTGTAGTGAGCATCACTGTCAAGATTTTGGGGTCTTGAGAAAAGATCTTTATTTTTTATTATAGTAGGGATGTTGATATAGATTTTATGAGGTAAATCTGTGCTACCAACTGGGTCTTAGGTGAGGCTACAGCCTGGCTGTATTCCAAGTCTGTAGGAGAAAATACACAAGTCTACAAGTAAACGGTGGTACATTCTACTTGGATATTTCTGACTACTAGGCGATGGTAAGTAGTGATACAACAATAGAGATTCTGTTGTAACTGTGCTGTTTTAGCAGAGTTACATGGGGAAAAATATTTAGAGATAGATAATAATCTTTATTTGAGATAGTGATTATATAGCTATTGTGAATTAATGGATAGTAGGAACATGATTGGAGATCACACAGCTGGATGGAAGAGGAGGTGGCTTGATCCTTATAATGAGTCAAGCGCCAAATAAAGTTATCCACTGTTAAGGATCATCATCTGTTCATGTAGATAGATTTGGTAATTTGAGTTGACTTCCTAGTCTGGCTTCAGGTGACCAGGTAATTGGATTGCGGATCACAAACCTGCTTGGTTAGAACCTTGCTGGCGGGTCTGGCCTGCGCATTTGACACCCCTGGCTGAAGGTTGGCCTCCTCTGGGGGCAGGTTGTCAGGAAGGTTTCAGGAGCCCGGGCGCCATACTGAATCAGTTGTTGTTTGGTGGCAGGCAGGGCGGTTTCTTGTTGTTTCTGTCTTGCTTTGCAGGGTTGTAGGCAGTTGTGGTGTAAGGTCTTGTCTTGCTTGCATTTCCTGAGCCCTTGCACAAGGTAAGTTTTATTGTTGTTTACTTTTAGAATGATTGCTGGCCCTACTTTTTTGGGTTGTGGTTTCCTTTTGTCAACATTCATGACCCAGACTTTGTCCCTGACTTCATGTCTTTGGCAGATGGGGACAAAGGTCTTTTGTAAGTGTTCCTTTTCTTTGGCTGCTTGTTTGCTGTTGGCCTCTATTAATTGAGGGTCTGAGCAAGGGGGACTTGACTTGGAATTTCCAGTTTGGGTCCTGTCAATGCTTGAATGATATTTGGCTGTGTGCTGTATACCAGTTCAAACAGGCTTTTTTGGTGGATCTGTTCACTTGGGTTTGACACACAAGTAATGCAGTTGATAGCTGCTTATACCAGTCTTCAGGTCTCCCAGTGGTGAGTTTGGCTAGGGCTTGCACAAGGCTACTATTAAGCCGCTCTACACGTCCATTGGCCTGTGGATGATATAGTGTTTTGACGGTGTATTTGACCCCATTCTTGGTGAGGTACACGTGGTGTCTTTGGAGGTCAGTTCTTTGCCTCCATTGGTTATCAGGAGTTTTGGCTTTCCAAACCTGATGATTATTTCCTTGCCAATGAATCATTGGACGTTGTTACCAGTGTGTGTTTTCACCACTTGGGCTACTGGCCACCTTGTCGCAAAATTGATGGCTGTGATGATGTACTTTTTGTTGTTGTGCTTCCCTGGCATGGGGCCCATGATGTCAAGAACCCATCCTTGAACGGCAGTTGGCTTTGAATGGGAAGTACAGACTTAGGCGGGGTTTTGCTTTTAGCAAACTTTTTGCAGACCTTGCACTGTTCTAGCACTTCTTGGACATTGTGGTATAAGGTTAGCCACCAGGCTTTATGTTTTAGGAAATTATATAGATTTCAGCTCTTAGCATGTCCAAGATCCCTGTGGCAGCAAAGAATGGTATTGACTTGTTGATGTGTGGGGATGTAGGGGATGGTTGTGCCATCTGACATTTTTCTGTGAAGGGTTCCATATACATCAGCAAAGAGGTGTTCATTCTTAATGACCGTTTCTTTGGTGATATCAGTTGTGCCTGGAGGGAACTCTTTGTCTTTTGTATGTAGCACTAGGAAAGGCCAGTCTGGGTTGAACCCATTTTCTCCCCTAGAAGCGCAGACATACAGATGGGACAGGGCGTCTGCCATGGCAAGCTTGGCCCCGGGCTTATACTGGATGAGCATGTTAAACCTTTCTAGTACTTCCATCCACTGCGCTTGGCGGTGTGACAGGTTTGCTTGTGTCTTGAAATAGATGAGCAACTTGTGATTGGTTAGTGCTGTGAATTCTTCCTGCCTTTCCAGGTAACAGCGCCATTTAAATAGGCAGTGTACAATGGCCACTAGTTCTTTTTTATGGATTGGGTATCAACACTTGCCATCTGTCAGTTTGGGTGACTTGTAGGCTACAGGCAGGAAGTCACCATCACTATTCTTAATTTGTAGTACTCCCCCAATGGATGCATCTGAAGTGTTGGTCTCCATCTGGTACTCTAGGTCTTGTTTGAGGTATTGTAAGAATGGAGCTGTTGTGAGCTTTTCCTTGATAAGTCTAATACAGAGGTCACGTTGGGGGGTCCATACAAACTTGGACTTGGCGCCTGTTATGGCGGACAAGGGGACAGTCAAGATGCCACAGTTGGGTATGAAGTGTCGTACATAGGCCACCATTCCCAAGAAGGTAAGGAGTTCCGATTTGTCTTTGGGAGGTGGCATTTTGCAGATGGCTTTTATCTTCTGACTGTTGGGTCTGATGCCATCTTTTGAGACTATGTGTCCCAAGAAGGGTAGTTGCTCTCAGAAGAACTGGTACTTGGAGGGCTTGGCCAGCAGTTTGTGCTGTGCCAAGGTCGCAAAGACTTCCTCCAGGTTTTTGTGGTGCTGTTCCACTGAGGGGCTGTAGACAATAATTTTTTCCAGGTACACTAGGGCGTGTTTGCCTATGTGTGGTGCAAACACTTTGTTCATGAAGGTTACAAAGGTGGACGGGGCATTGGTTATGCCAAAGTTGAGCACCACACATTTGTAGGAGCCGTATTTAGTGCAGAAGGCTGTTTTGGGAATGTCTTCCTCCTTAATACAAATCTGATTGTACCCTGCAGTTAGATTAATCTTGGAGAAGATGGTGGCTCCTCCCAAGGCATTAAAGAGGTTGTCAATCAGTGGAAGTGTGTAAAAATTCTTAATGGTAACTTTGTTTAGGGCGCAGTAGTCTGTGACCAGACGCAGGGTACTGTCTTTCTTGGCCACAAAGAATACAGCAGCCCCAAAGGGAAACTGTGAGGGGTAGATAAGTCCTTTCTCCAACGCCTTCTTGAGATAGACATGTAGGGTGTTGTCTTTGTTTGGGGTAAGCCTGTAGATAGGGCGCGCTTTGGGGACAGCCCCTTTGAGTTGGATGGAGTGTTGGATGTGTTTCTCAGGGGGCAGCCTGGGTAGCGCTTCCTTGAAGATATCTGGATGGTGGGCCACAATGTTGCAGTCCTGAGGTGTGGAGGTATCCTGGTGATCTTTGAAGTGTATGATCTTGTACTGGCAGGAGTCCCAGTCAATTGCTTTCAGGTTTTTCTTTTTGTCCAGGGTCTCTGTGATGCGCACAAAGACGTGGTTATGTAGGAGTTGGTCCACAGAGTCAGGGTAGATATGATGGTTGAAACCTTCACAAAAGATGATCAACACTGAGGTTGCCCAGTCTACGTGAGGATTGTTCTTTTGTAACCAGTCTAACCCTAGTACAATGTCAAACTTTGGGAAGTCAATGACGGGACCTTGTATGGTGGAGTGGAGGTTCTCAAGAATGACAGAGAAGGGGGCAGTTTCCCTTGTCACAGCAATGTGGTGTTTGTCAGCCAGGACCACTTTTTTTATCTTCAAAGGATTAGTGGTCAGATTGGACTTGTCCACAAAGCTGCTGTTGACTAGGGTTTAATCTGCACCCAAATCCAGGAGTGCTGAGCCTGTGTAACTGCAAAAACAGAAAGGATAGGACATCTGTTTATTGGGATGTCTGGCAATTGTGTAAAGTACCGGGTCCTCTGAGGGCACTTGGATTATTGGGCATTGGTCCATGTCCTTGGGTTGGTACTCATCATTGAGCAAGTCAGAATTTGTGCGGGGAGAGCTTGGCTTGCTTAATGCTCTCCCTGGGCTTTTCCCTTGTATAGATTGCCTTATGTGGTGGTGTGTAATAGCCTGAAATTGTGGGTACCGCTTGTAGCATGTACAGTAGCAGGTTGGCGAGTTAGAAACCCGTCAGGGCGGAGATGATGGGGTACACAGTCATCAGCTAGCAGAAGATCTTTGTGTGTACGTTGAATCTTCCAAAGCTCCTGGTGAAGTAGGTGAGGACGTAGTAGATGTACGTTTATATCACAATAGAGAGTGTAGAATGAGGAGACACCAAGGGAGGCCAGGGTTCAGTCTGGGAGGAGTTTAGTTGGCCAGGGTTGTAGTAGGGGTCATGACCTAGTCCATCTGGGGAGGGCCCAAAGAACTCTGGCCCTTGTTGGTAGCCTTCAATCCCAAGGCAAGCTGTTAGCACAGCTGTGAAGATAAGATGATTCATCTTCCTTGGATTGGAGGTTTGGCAGGAACTGATTAGCAAGTTAACTTTTTGTTGTAAGTTGAAATTTCACTTTTACTGAGGGTATTAATCTCAATAATAGCAAAAGCTATTACTGAGAAGAGATCCTTTATTTATAGTGTTCCCCCACTTGCAAAATTTTGCAAGTGGGAGTAAAAGCAAGGAACTGGGGATCCCAGAAGTTTGGTCAAGGGAATTGGGAATTGGTGTTTGAAGGGATGGCCAAATCCTTGTTCTTGGGCAATCTGCTGGGGTTTTAGACAATTCTGCCAGGATCCAATGATTTCCTCTGGGCATGTGGTCAGGTGGTGGCTACAACTCTTGGGACTTCCCAAATCTATTTTTGGGTTGGGAAGTCCAGTTTGGCTGGGGTCTAGACTTAGGTAAGTGTTGTGGTCCTCCAAATCCCATTGGCTGGGGGTCACATTATTTTTAACTTTTGAAACCAGATTTGCCCTTTCTTCTGAAGGTTCAGAATTGGGATTGGTTCTTGAATTTTGAGTTTTTCCTTCTTCCTCAGGGCAGGAATTATTCCCAATATTTTCACTTTTCATCAGGGACTTTTCTAATTGGTTGTCAGGCATGGTGGCTCCTGATTGGCTAGGAAATAGGGCCAGGGCCCAGGTGGGAGGGTGGCTGGCCGTTGTCTGGGGCCCAGGGAGCAAGCAGGTGGCCTGGGGGCTGGCAGCAGACCCGCTGGGGACGGGGTGGGCAAGTGTGTGGCTGGCAGGGGCCGGGTTGGCAGCTGGGAGGCAGGCGGGGAGCAAGCAAGAGGGTGGGAGGCTGGCAGTGGGTCCGCAGGCAGTGGGCTGGGTGGGGGGAGGCCGGCAGAGGGTGCTGGCGGGTGGGGTGGGCGTCTGTGCGGTGATGGCGGGCACCTGCCTGGATGATAAATTATTCCGGTTTTCACAAAAATCTGTTTTTCCCAAAAATTGATTTTTCTTTTTCCCTGATAATGGGGGAAATTCTTTATCAAATTTTTCCCCCTTACTTTGGCATTCGATTATTTATTTCCAGCATTTATCTTAATTTAGAATCTGGTTTATGTCAGGAATATTCCTGACACGGTGACACAGAAATGGGTATAATTTGACTGGCCATTGTTCCCACTTTGATGTCCATTTGAACCTGTGGGTTTATTTTTGGTGTTATTCCTGTTGCTTCCAGGGGTGTTTGAGTGGAGCGCCTGCCAGGATGGGAATCCTTGGGCCTTTCTTGTTTCCCAGTCTGTGCCTTGTGCAGAGCGTTGGATGTTTGTTCCGCTTTTTCTGCTTCACAGTACAGGCTTTGCAGGTTGGTCACCTGGTCCAGGACACATGTCTCATCACATACAACTTGAGGACGTTGTAGTACATGAGATATGTGGCTGGGGTGTCAAAGGCCATGTCAGATGGTGCACAAAGTTGGAGTTCCTTGTAGGCGCAGGTGAGTTCCTTCACAGTGCCTGTCTGGGTAAGGTTCTTTACTTGGTGTAATATCATGAGCGCTGTATCTTTAAGCACAAATCTTGTCAGGAAGTCTTGCTTGAAGGTATCCCAGTTCTTGTTGGTGTGTTTCTTGTGCCACTTTTTGCACCAGGTGCCAGCATCATGGGTCAGGCAGATGGAGATTTCTGCAATCCAAAATTGCTGTGGGCATTCCATCTGGGCCAGCTTGCTCTGGGCGAACTGGATCCATGCAGCAGTGTTATTGTTGAATCTGGCAAAGGGTTCCAAGGTGGTGCTTTGAAGCCTTTGAGCTACATAGGTGGGCATGGCGTTTTTGTTGGTTAGTTGTGGCATGGAGGAGGGAGCCTGAAAGAACCCTTGTGCCAACATGGCGTTGAAGGCGGGTAGTGGAATCACTGTGTTCTGGTACAGGACGAGGCCATTGGGTATCTTGGCACCAGGAGTGTATTAGGTCCAGTGGGTGGGAGGCCAGACATAATTCTGTCAAGGATTTGTTGGCCGTGGTGCATGTGGGCAACAGGCAGAATTTTTCAAGATAAGGTAGGATGGAGAACCTACCAGTGCTACCAATGTTGTAACTGTGCTGTTTTAGCAGAGTTACAAGGGTAAAATATTTAGAAACTAGATAATATTCTTTATTCTGAGATAGAGATTATATAGTTCATGTGAATCAATGGATAGCAGGAACATGATTGTTGATCACACAGTTGGATGGAAGAAGGGGGTGGCTTATCCTGGTAATGAGTCAAGCGCCAAATTGAGATATCCACCTTAAGGGATCATCATCTATTCATGTTGTTGGATTTGGTAATTCAAGTTGACTTCCCAGTCTGGCTTTGAGTAGCTGGGTAATCAGATTGCGGGTCATGGACCCGCTTGTTTGGAACCTTGTTGGCGGGTTGAGCCTGCTGTTTCCAAACTAGTTTGTGGATAGTTTTTTCTATTTAAACAACCTTTTGCAGGTGTGCTTCTAATTCATTTATCAAGTTGTAGATATTTGATATTTTGTTTGAATTACATCAAAAAAACTGGTTTTTATAGTTCTACCTTCAATTCATGAATATTTTTCATTAACAATAATAAATTAAGGACCACAAATATAAACATTATATTAGAATATTACAGGTAAGCATTAAATCCTGATATTTAGATAATATGTGCATAAACCAATGCATTTTGTATGATAAAGTTTGTTGTAAAGTGGCTTTTTTCATTGTAATTTATATAAATGGACTGTGTTTATATTATGGAGCCATTAACACTTAGTAAAAATATTGATACATAGTGCATTTTACAGCCTGCATATTTACCCATTTGGTAATAATTCTGTAAACTAATTAGTTGGATTTTGTGAGGTAATAATAATATAATGGGTTAATAAATTACTGTTTATTACCATTAGTTAGCTGATTTTCTTTGCTTTGGCAATTGTGCATTTTCTGATATTTATGCACTAGTATCCAATTGTTTGGCTTTACATCCATTTGCACAGGCAATAGGAAACATGTTTGCGACCCCAACCACATCTGGTCTCAGTGTGGCAACCATGTTTCCTATTGCCTGTAAAAATGGATGTAAAGCCAAACAATTGGATACTAGTGCATAAATATCAGAAAATGCACAATTGCCAAAGCAAAGAAAATCAGCTAACTAATGGTAATAAACAGTAATTTATTAACCCATTATATTATTATTACCTCACAAAATCCAACTAATTAGTTTACAGAATTATTACCAAATGGGTAAATATGCAGGCTGTAAAATGCACTATGTATCAATATTTTTACTAAGTGTTAATGGCTCCCTAATATAAACACAGTCCATTTATATAAATTACAATGAAAAAAGCCACTTTACAACAAACTTTATCATACAAAATGCATTGAGTTGTGCACATTTTATCTAAATATCAAGATTTAATGCTTACCTGTAATATTCTAATCTAACATTTATATTAGTGGTCCTTAATTTATTATTGATAATGAAAAATATTTATGCAAATAAAAATATGTTGCCCCATCAAATATCAAAATTTTTATTAATTTATGGGGAATGTCAATAATGTAAAAAGAATATGTTATTAATTATAAATCAAAAGAAATAATATCAATTTTAATAAGTTGTCACAAAGAAAGGTTTTATTTTACTCATTAAAGGACAAGTAGGGGAGGGAATGGGCGGAATGTACATTGTTAAAATATGCGGTTGTGAAAGGGACAGCATAAGAGGTAATGGGAAGAGAATGAGTGGTGGTCTGGGAGTCAGGGTTAGAAGGCGGTTGGCTTGGTCTTGATGGGGGAGTTGGGGAGGCTTGGTTTGTTGAATGGGAAGAGGCGGCAAGAGCTTATTGATTCAATTGTTCAAATTCTTCTTCTGTCACATATGTGGGCTTGACAAACCAAATGGATGGGCGTGGGGGAGGCAGGAGTCCTTTCTGGACTTATCATTATCACTTGCATAGAAGATGATGAGACCAGATAAATCCTGGACAAATATAGAAGGGAAAAGCTCATACCCCTTGTCAATTTGAGTGCACAGGTCATTGTAGGTGGTAGGCTTTAAGCGCCTGAGAGCTGAACCAAAATTGTAAAACATACATCTGCAAGATACATGTCAGTGTGGTTGATGGGGTAGGACCAACAGGTATGCCCTGCAACCCTAATTTATTTGGTTGCCCATTTCCACTGCTCTATTTCTGCACTCAGTACAACTATGTACAAAGCTTGTTGGGTAGCCCACTCCTCCAGCATGTCTTTGAGCTCTGTCTGGTAAGCATATACATCTGCGGTGTTAGATATTGCTGATTAACAATTGACACCCAATGGGGAAACTGCCAATAAAAACCCAACAAATTGATACAAGATTGGGCCGTGCTTGTAGACATCATATTGGATACACTTTTCTCCATAATCTTGGATGCTTGCAGAAATCTTGACATACAAGAAGAAGATGACATCATTGTGAGTCCTCATTGCCCTCTCTTTAATAAAATTAATAATATTTGAATTATAGGGGTTGGTATCCACCAAACTGGGACCACTGAGAACTTGATTAGACAAGATTCTAGCAGCAACCACAACTTCATACATTCACAAATTGACTGTTATCATATTGTGAAAATGTCATGGAGTCCCAGTTAGAGACAAACCTGGACCAGGGGCATCCATGAGTCATGTTCCATGATGGCCATCATAAGGGAATGGGCTTTTTCATTATCAGTTGACGTACAGGCTCCAGTCAGGGTCTTCTTGGGAGAGGGCAACAATATGTGTGGGCTTGCAGGGTTGCAGCCACAGTGAATTTTGCAAAACCCATCACAGCTGCAACTTCCCAAAGGGACGTAATCATCCCTTGATTTTTGACCATTTTGAGGACAATTTCTGGGGCTAATTAGCTTTCTTCTGCATCTTGCAAGCTGATTGGCTAGATGTGGAATGTGTCTTTCTTGGGAACTAGATGTTGTCATCTGATTGGCTATTTTTGGATTCTGGCTTCTCAAAATGACTTCTTGGCTCAATTGGCTGGTTCTGGATGCCATTGTTGATACATAATTTTAGGTTAGCAGCTGCCTGTACACAATGGGCAAACAGGGCAATGTTTGAGGACACAGGAGAAAGAACACACTCCTGGGTGGTGCTTGTGGAGGGGCCTGCGGGTTGGGAGTTGCCATAGAGGGAGGCTTCACTGTTAAGAGACCCAGTGTAGCCCTAAATGATTTTGTCAAGGCCAGGAACAGCTTGTTTAAATGGTTGGTGTTGAAAGAAGGCAAAATAAATTTTTATTAAAGAATTAAACTCAAAAAGAGAAGTGTATATTTTAAATAATTTTATTGTTAAGTATGAAAAGTTGGTGAATAGTAGGATCTAAATTTTAGCTGTCCTAAAATGGAATAAGGTGATTTTTAAGAATGCTTATTATTCCTAAAAGAATTTGCACAAATCCACTCTAGATCCTTTAACATCCTGTTTGAGACGCCCATAAATTATATTGTTTTCAAATTCACCTCACTTTTGATTTGAAATTTGGTTCTTGGATTTGAAAATCCTGCAATTTTAGATTTGTTAATTTTTCCATTCTGTCTATGATTTTTAAACATGCAGGAAATACCAAATTGTACATTATAATCCCGCATTTCTGATTCATGTATCCTGCAATTGTTTACTGTGTTTTTTTCTTTTGTTAGGTGAGTTATCTGATCAAGGGATTCAAAAATTTCCAATTTAAATAAACCAAAAAAGTTAAATTAAATTGTTGATTTTATTAAATATTTTAATTTTCACTCAGCTGAGTTTCCCACAAAAGCAATTCCAAATTTGGACAAAGGATTTGACAGTCCTGCATTTTTAAGTTTAGGTTCTGAATTCACAGTACAATTTAAATGACTTAAAAACTTCAAAACTATTTTTTATTAAGACAAAAAAATTAAAACAAAGTATAAAAAGTTATAAACACTTTATAAGAAAACAACTATATTATAGTAAAATGTTTGAAGTATAGTGTATCAAACTAAAATAATAGTGATAAGTTGCATAAGAGTAATAACAGCCCCAAAGCTATAAATAATATTACCTTATCTTTAGCTCATAATTATTACAATAGTTTTTGAAGCTGTGGTGACAAGAAACTAAGTAATCTGTGTGCAAGATAAACTCAAATTCAAACAAAGTTAACTCAGTTCAGAGCAAAATAAAAATGAACCTCAAAATCTGTTGTAGTTTAATATAAATTTGCTGTTTTTTTAATTTTTTTGAGCTGAGTTGATTTTTTTTTGAATCTGAGTTTATCTTGCTCACAGATAATTTAATTTTGCTTGTTGCCACAGCTTTGAAAGCTACTGTATTTTTAGTTTGAATTAGAAAAAATGATTTTTTTTTTGAAATATGAATTATCATACTGTAAATTCAGAACCTAAATGTAAAAATGTGAGATTATCAAATCTCTGGTTCAAATTTCAAATTACACTTGAGGGCAACTTGGCTGAGTGAAAAATAAATATAATATATATAATAGTGAGTCTGTCTGTCTAGATGTAATGTCACCTCAAGTGGGGTCAAGTCATAAGAGATTTATCTGAATGCTTATTTTAAATTTAATTTTGAAAGTCAATGATTAAGCCAAAAGCTTGATTTGGCTTATTATAGCATATAATTCTTCACATGCATCTTTGAAAGTGTTGAAAAGCTGGATGTACTGGTATTCTACCGTTGCCAGAGTAAATGATATCCAGTCATTACCTGGTTTGGTTGCCAATTAAATATTCAGTTCAGCATTCCAGAAATGGTAACAAACCAATATCACATGCCTTGTACAGGTATATAGTAACTTGAATTCAGCTTGCACATGACCTCATCTATATTTGATCCCTCTTTATTTACTGTCACTGAACAAACTATATAAGTTTAAAGCATTATTTAATAAAATATACTTCTCTTCTTCTTAAATCCATATTTGAAGCTTTCCCAAAGTTATTCCTCATCACTGATAGCAGCGTCAGTTTCTTGACCATGCATATGAAAAAAATGACAAAATAGAACTCACCCACATTTGCCTACATAATTAACCAGGCCACATCTCAGGATACCTGAAAAATATACTTCCACATTCACAATATTTACAAAGATGTCCCAAGTGGATGCATCATATTCAAAGGGCTGGTCATGCCCAAAGCATGCACCAAGATATTTAATACAGTTGCTCTCTACAACCACAAAAAACATGCAACAGACTATCACAGACAAAATTACCAACACCAAATACATTGATATTGACAAGTTCATTGGCAAAAAAAAACATCATAAACTGACTGAATCAATCAGCTGCTAAACTCTGCACCAGCTGCATCCTTCACAAAAAATGGGTCCAGGAAGCCAGAAAGCGCCTGTACAAGGCTGCAGCTAACTGTTTTTCCACTTGGGTTGACTCACAAACTGACAACCAGCTTGACAACCAGAAAAAGTTCAAAGCTGACATCACCCACAACTTCTGCGTCACTGATATCCCCAAGCCAATGTAATATAGCTAAGAAATCTACCTCAAAAAACACTGTCACAGTTTACACCAATGAATTTGAAGAAATAAATAGCAAGATCCAGAAGCTAGCACAAGCTGACAATGTGTATACAAAAGCCTCGTTTATTAACAGAATAAAACCCTTGGCTACTGCCCTCATCCATCCAGAGGCTAATACTTTCATTCTGCGCTCATTGCAGAAGCCAAACATGCAGAAAAAACGTGCAAATATGGAATTTGTTTCACACAACAGCAATTGCTCCTACAATGACAATAAAGAGACAATTCTAATTTCAACAAGCGCCAAAACACCAATCATATCAACAGCAACTCCAATTGTAACAATGACAATTGCAGCCAGAGCGCAAACCGCTCTTATCCCAAGAAGGAAAATACTGTCAAAGTAAACAATGCAAAAACAGAAAATCACTACAAATCTGACCCCAAATTCTCTGACCTAAAAGGTCTTGAAACAGAGAAACAGGGAAAAAGGAGGGGGAACAGGATTAAGTGCCTCCTCCCAAACTGATAAAAAAATTGTATCAAGATACAAACTTTGCTGCTTGCATCTTACATGTCCCACAATCTTTTATCTTTATGAATTTAAAAATTAAAAATCACTCACAGATTTTTGTCTACCCATGCACTAGTAAATCACATACACACAAAATTTTATTTGACTCTGATACCCAACATACCAATGGTAAGCAAACCAATTGTAATCAAGTACAATATACTAGTTGTCAAATCCAACTTCAAATATGCCAGAATAGCAGAAAAATCAAAGATTCTACTTGAAGGCAAAACAACTACCTTCATAATTGGCCTCTAAGGCATACAAACGTCCATTAAAGGACTTGCCATGAACAACATAAACTACAACATTGTAGCAGGCATGGACTGGTTCACCTGAGTGAATCCCAGCGTTTGTTGGAAAACAAAGACCATGACCATCAAACACAATGGAGTCAACTTCAACATCCTCAAAGAACATAACAATCTCATTCTTAGGGAAACAGTCTTTGCCCAAGTCATAAACCAGAACAACTCAACACATCTAACCAAAGACAGCACACTTTATATAATGAGGTACACTGAAATCAATAACATGCAAAAAGCAAAAATTCAATCCCCAGATTTTGTAGCACTCCTAAATGAATATATTTATGTTTTCAAGGAAAAGCTAACAGACCTATCCCCAAACAGGAGGTCAAATATGACATTGCTTTATGCATAGCCATGCCCAAACCTTTATCCCTAAACATACTCTCCCCCATGGAGAATCAAACCCTCAAAACACATATTGAGGATAATCTAGCTAAGGGTTTCATTTGTCCATTTGAATTCCTGTGGGAGCAGCAGTTCTTTTGTAAAGAAAAAGAAAGGCTCACTCCATTTAGTAACAGACTACAGAGCTCTTAATACAAGCACAGTGAAGAATAAATATTCTCTTTCCATTATAAAAGATCTTTTTGCAAGACTCTCTGAAGCCAAATTATTCTTCAAAATTGACCTCACTTCAGGTTACAATAAAGTAGAAGTAAAATTGAAAAATACCAAAAACTGTGTTCTGTACACAATTTGAATTCTTTGAATGTATAGTAACAAACTTTGGGATGACCAATGACCCTGCAACGTTTGTCACCATGATGAACCAAGCACTAAAAAGTTTCTCAAATACATTATGCTACCTTGTCAATATAATTATATTTTCAGAATCAAAGAAAAACACCTCACACATGTCTGCAAGACACTTGATTGACCTGCAAAGCACAGACTCTACACAAAGTTGAGGAAGTGCTAATTTATGGAAAAGAAACTCTTGTTCTTGGGACACATTGTCTCTGATGATGGAATCAAAGCAGACCCAGATAAAATTAAAGCCATAAATAACATGCAACTTCCTAACTCTGTCAAACAAGTCAGATGCTTTTTTGGAATGGTACTTGCCTAAGAAAATACATCAAAGACTGCGTAAAACTAACCAAATCAATCAATGAATTAACCAAGGGTAATGCCAAAAAGAAATTCATTTGGAAACCTGAATGTGATAAGAATTTCCAATTGCTTAAACAAGCTCTGATTGAAGCACTAATCTTGCAATACCCTAATAACAACAGGTGCTACAAGCTCAAGTGGATGCCAGTGACACCACCATTGGCGCAGTGCTACGCATCTGCCAGTCAGCGCAGCAAGATTTTCTGCCAGTATGTTACAAAAGTAGAAAACTAACCAACACTGAGTAGAGGTACTCTATAAAAAATAAGGTTTTGTTAGCAATATACCATGCATGCAAGAAAAGGAGATGTTACCTAGGACATTTAAACGTTTTAGTACTAACTGACCATAAATCCTTAATCTACTTCAAAACTCAGAACACACTTGTACAGCAACAAGCCAAATGGATGTCCCTGCTTGAGCAGCTTAACCTGGACATCCGGTAAAAAAGGGAGGCAGAGCTGATCACAGCTGATGCTCTCTCTAGGCTATGTTATCCAATAGAGGATCATCCTGACCACCTGGACCCAGAATGACCAAACTTATATAATACTGAGTACAAAAACAAATCAAAAGATCTCTCAATACACCAGCTAACTCATGACACACTAGTAAGTAATGAGAAGCACTTACATGTGTAAAATTGATACAGTATACTGTATCATCAATGACAAAAACATCCCCTACATTCCTCTGGCACAAAGATTTGATACCATCCTCAGGCATCACCATCTACTGGGGCACACAAAGGTTAATAAACTTTATTTCATCCTAAAGAAAATAACATGGTGGCCTAACCTAAAACAAGACATCATTGAAATCCTAAAAAAGCGCACAATGTGTGAAAAATATTCAAGCATCAAAGCTTCATAACCTACAGTATATAGTACCTAACCCAGAACCATTTAAGGTTTGGGGCCTGGATATAGTAAGACCTTTCTCAGAACACAAAGCAAAATAACACTTTCTAATTGTAGCCATTCACTTTGCAGCACACTGGTCAATCTGTTGGTCAATCAAGGACCATAAAGCAGAAAAAACAACTGCTTCATTAATAAGGTAATAATAGCCGGCTATGGAGCCCCATAATACATCATAACTGATGGAGCCACAGAACTTTCAGGACACATGAAGAATAATAACTTAAAATCAAAGAATATCAAACACTCCACAACCTTGCCCTACAGGCCACAATCCAATGACAGAGTTGAACACCTAAAAGGCAGTGTTAAAACAGAAGGCTTAAACTGTCACAAGGTTCCAAATAAGCAGAGTTGTAACCTGCAATCTGACTTCTTAGTGACCTGTAGCCAAACAAGGAAGTTGACTATAAATTTCCAAATACAACAACATCTACAGATGAGGATCTCTTACGGTGGATACCTTGTTTTGGCGCTTGACTCATTACCAGGATCAAGCCATCCCCTTCACCATCCAGTTGTGTGATCAACACAATCATGCTCCTGTTATCCATGATTCACAATAGCTATATAATAACTATCTCTCAATAAAGAATATTATCTAGTTTTCAAATATTTTCCCCTTGTAACTCTGCTGGAACAGCACAGCTACAACATTGGTAGCAGAAGTAGGTTCCCTGTCCTACTTTTCCCTTCAAAAACCGCCTGTTGTCTGTACTTGCCGCAGTCAAAAAATCTACAAGAGAATAATGTCTGGCCTCCCTGTAGACTGAACGCTGTACAGCCTGGTACTGAAATACCTGATGGGTTTTTACTATACAAGAACATGGTAATAATGGTCCCTGCCTTTAACCCCTATGAGTACAAGGTTTTTTCAAGCACCTACCAGCAACTCTTTAGTGACAAACAAAAGTATCACGTCAGGCTACGTAGCCTAACAAATCCAGAGCACCACTTTGGAACCATTTTTTGTGGCTAATGACAACAATGCCACAGCATGGATCCAATCTTCCCAGAGAAAGCTGTTACAAATAAAATGCCTGAAACAGTTCTGGATTGCAGAGATCTCCATTTGATTGACACACAACACTGGTACCTGGTGCAAAAAATGGCATGAGGACCACACCAAGAAAGACTGGGACACCTTGAAGTAAGACTTCTTAGCAAGGTTTGCACTGAAGAACACCTCCATCATGATCATACACCAAGTAAAGAACTTGACCCAGACAGACACCGTGAAGAAGCTCACTTGAGCATACAAGGAATGTTGCCTATGTGCCCTCACAGATATGGCCTTTGCCACCCTAGCTACTCATCTCATGTACTATTACACACTAAATTTGCATGTGATGAGTACGCCAACCTGGACCAGGTGACCAACTTGCAGGGCCTGTATTGTGAGGCAGAGAAAGCAGAGCAAACGTCCAATGCCCTTCACAAGGCACAGACTTGGAAAAGAGAGCAACCTAAGAACTCTCACCCAGCTGGACGCTCCAACTTTCTCCTCCTGGCAATAGTAACAACAACAGCTCAAACCATAAACCCTCTGGCTCAAATAACCACAGCAACAGTGTCATAAATTGTGTCATTAATACTATTTTGATATTGCCTTTGAACAGTGATATGTGCAAAGATTTGATTGGTTTTGCTTTTGACTTTGGAAATTTCTTGCCTTCCACAAATGGGTCTGGCTCAATATCCACCCATTACAGAATATCATACCTGTCCTTGACTGATCCTGATATGACCTCACTGCAATGTGACCCCCTCTGCCACTCTGTCTACCTAATGAGAGATCATTGACCCTTGTTTATTATTTAAGTAGAATCATTTTTCCTAAAAATACAAGTTTATCTTAATTTGTGTTAGCTTTAATAATCTTCAAGCCTTTTCCTTACCTTTTTTCTAAAAAGGAATTCTTCACCTTGTATTCCATGAAATTAAGGTACATGCCCTTAATTTTGCCCTGAAAGCTAACCCAAGGCTAGCTTCAAGCCTCAACACCTTTTGTTATAAAGATTTCCCACTGTTTCCTCCTGGATATTGTCCCCAGGAGCCAAACACAACAAATGGTGCTCACTACAGGGGCTGCAAGACCCTTAGTTACCCTGTTCCCATGTGCATTCTCTGGTCCTTCTCCCCTTATTTCTGAAGTACCCAATCAGCCTAAAGCTTCTAGTCCTCCTCTAGAAGAAGATATCTTCAATATCCCCTCAACTCCTATGGTAATAGTGTTGTCTCCTGGGCAACTATGGTAAGTTTGACTCCCTTAAAATTGACTCCCTGGTGATTAACTCAAAATTGACTCCCTTGAACTTGACACTATAGTAAAGTGAGAATTCAGCTTTTGCCCTGATTGACAACTGGAAATTGACACTTTTTTAATTAACAGATCTTGATGTACTGATAAATTTTAATATAAAAATTAAGCTATACAGCTATGGTATACTATAGTGACCCCAGAGAGCTCAAAAATGCAATAAAAACAGTACTTAATTAATAGAAATAAGGAGAAATAAGCAATTATATCTCATTTTACTATGTTATTTACACTGTTCATTATAAAAATATTTTTTATTATCATAATATTTAAAATTCCAATGAGGCAAAAATAAACACAAACACAATTAAATAAGTTACGCAAAATATAAAGAAATGTTATTTTTATTTGATATAGTTCATATAAGCACAACTGTGAATATCATATGTTTTATTTGAAAATTAACAAAAATTAAGATATTTCACTTACTTTCAACTATAAATATTAATCTCAAACTTACAATGTATACATAGAACAATTACTGCTATCTAATTAAGTTAAAAAACTAAAATTAAAACTAAAAACTAAATAATCAAAGATAATACATAAAAATTAAAGTTAAAAAGTTAAAAGTTAAAAGTAAAAATCATATAACCAAGCAAGCACGCAAGTTTATTCCTTGTCATTCTTTCCCTGTTTCATCTTGGCTCCTTCCAGGAGGGCAGTGGCAATAAGGTAAAGCTGCTGCTCAAGCTCAGAGGCCTTGTATTTGTTCTTGGCCTCACCCTGAATGGCCTTGATGAAGAGGGTACAGCGAGTGGTTGGCTTGGTGGGGGGACGTGGTTGGCCAAGTCACGCAGCTTGGAGATGGTCTTCTCCTGCTTGTGCTGCAAGAGGGAAAAGAACTTATTGAATTTGAGGTGGAGCCCAAAGTTGGCCTTGAGGTGTTTGTGATAAGCCTCTAGCGCTGAGGTGGTCTTGAGCTCACCATTCACTGCCGCCCAGTACACATTCCAGCTGGCCTTGGCACGGGCCTTGCCTTGCCTCTGCGTGACAATCTTCCCAATCCACTGGGGCTCAAAGTACTTGAGGAAAGGCTTGAACTCTGGGTGATTCACTATGTAGGGATCCTTTGAGAGCACCTCAAACCCCATTGCAGTGTGCTCTGGCTTTAAAAAAGCCAAGGCACTAAATTGTGCCAGCACAAATCTGCAGGTGTCCAAAGTATCCCTCTGGCTAACCTACTAAGCTTTGTGTGGGCCTGCACGTTACAAGCAACTGCTTGGTGGTAGTGGAAGTGGCACCCCTGCACTTCCCTGCTAAAAAGCTGTTCAAATGCATTGAACTGAGCAGGCTCAAAGTCCATAATGCATACGCAAGGCCCAAGAGCTCTTAGCCTCGCCTTTTCCCCCAAATCCAGGGTGTCCTGGTCCTTGTCAGAGGCAGGTGGGTTGGCGCGGGTGTGGGGGGAGTCTTCTTGGATTCATCATCATTGACAGGAGGAAGGAGGGCAACCACTTGGCAGAGGATGGAGAACTCGCAGGTATAGATGGCCTCAGTGGCCCCAGGAAGAAGGAAGAACACGAGTGGAATCACCCAGATGTCAATCTGGGCATGAACCATCAAGAGCTGCTTGAACATCTGGGGGCAGGTGGCAAAGGTACCATCAACTAGCCAGGTTGACGCCCTTTTTAACTCCATCAGGTTCTGCTGAGTTGAGTAGCAGATTATACGGTCCTTGGCTGCAGGCCCGTCATCATGAAGCAGGAAGCGCTCCCCACTAGGAAGCTGCTTAAGCTCATGAGTGAGTGTGAGCTCAGAGAGGACGTCAGAAGCCTTGGGGGGAGGGGGATTGGCAGCAATACACTTATTGCTGATGAATTTGACCAACTGCTCCTGTGTTGGTACCAACTTGAGATTGTTGGGTTTGAGATGTTGGAGGGCCATGATGGCCAGATCTGATGTGCAAAGATGAGAGGATGTGGGTATTACTTGCACAAGGTACCACTTTAAAATCCGAGTGATTAGATGATTGGGGGGCTCACAAGTGTGCTCCTCCTTCTCCAATGTTACTTGCTCCCAGCCCTTGGTGTTCAACTGGCCCCTGCAAGTCTTATCCTTGCAGACAAAGTGCTTGCTTTTGGTCTGCCGCTTTTGGTTGTTGCAATTAAAGATATAATTGCCGGCAGCTAACTAGGGCCGCCCTTTACAGACATGATTGGAAAGTACCGGGGGAAGCGCTTGGGAACTTTAAACTCTCCGTCCATGTTGCAAATGTTGTGGATGACCAGTGGATCCCAAGCCACATGACCAGAAGCTTTAAACTTCTTGGAGTAATCCTCCGGCTCATCTTGGGGGTTGATGAAGAAGGAGGGGAAGAGCCATTGGGAGGGGGGAGGGGAAGGATTCTTTGAGGCCTGCTTGGATGCCTCCTTTTTCTTACCAGAAGAAGAGGTGGGCTCCTTGGCAGCCTTTGTCTTCTTGGTCCGGCGCTCCTTGGTAGGCTTGGAGTCAGCCTCTGAGTGATAAAATGAGTGGTTGGTAAGATCACCATCAGATTTATTGGGGGAGGAGTAGGAGGAGATGGAGTGAGAGGAGATGGGTTTGGAGGAGATGGGGTTGGAGACTTTGCCTTTGCAGGCTTCTTGACACGCTTGGGGGTGGAGGCAGTTTCTTTGGAGCCTTTGGAAGCTTGGCACTTAGGCTGCTGGCTGTTTTTGCTTGATTTTGTCTAAAGAAAAGATTAGCATTGTAAATAAAATGATTGAGAAGATATTGCAAACAAAAAGAAGTAAAGCAAAGCAAAAGTTGAATGAAAGTGTGCAAATAAAGTTTTATTTATAAAAAACATAAAAAAGTAAATAGAAGCAAAATAGAAACTCAAAGTATAGATATCAAGGTTAAAACATAGAAAATAAGTGAATTTATGATAAAGCATCAAAGATGTTAGGTTCAGCATAACATCTTAGCGTTAAATCAATGTAAAAGTTTAATTGAAAATCAAAAAAATATGAAAGTTATATGGAGAGCAGCAGAAAAAGTAGTAGATTATAATAGCAAAAAAATTTATTATGTGTAATTTTTTATTGAGAGTTGAAAATTCAAAACATAGTAAAGTGTCGAGTTTGGCACTTTCAAACAGCCAGAAAAAGCTGAATTCTCACTGTTTAGTATGCTGGAGTTGAGCAGAAACATCAAATTTACTATGTTTTTTACATATAAAACTTGCTTAAATTTAAACTGGGTTTGAAAGTTAACCCAAAAGCAAGGCAGTTTTGTATGCTCAAAAATAAAAAAATACAACATAAGTTAAAAAAGTAAATGAATGGGAATGTGTTTATTAGTGTTTAAGTTATTCTGGGAGGAGCTGGGAGTGAATTATTTACCATAGTCTTATTTAAACGTTAAGAAGCTCTCTGTACTAATCCCCAAGTTAAAGTGTCAAGTGGGTGAGTGTCAAGTGGCGCTCATAGTGCGTCACATATTAATTTAGCCTTAATTCTGAGCCTTTGATTAGTTAAATCTAAAACCAATCAGGTGTCAAGTAGATAGAGTCAAACAAAGAAAGTGTTGAGTTTCTAGTTTTTTATAAATTACATAGGAAATTTCTTAATAAATTGGGCTTAATTTATGTGGCACCACTTAATCCAAAAACCCGGAAATGACATAAAGTAAAACAGGTGGGGTATTTGATCAATGTCTATGCCACTAAATCCAGTATAGTGGTGCTTGGGAGCCTAATCAACAACTATGGACACTAATAATAAAAATATAATAGTAAATAACAATTTTTATATAATTGCATAAGTTTTTATTAATTAAATTAAAATTTTGCTTAAAAGGTGTTGAACTGGTCACTTTTGGGTTTAGAGTGTTGAACACAGGTTTTTTCATTTCTATTAGTAAATTTACTTATAAATTGCCCCTTAAATTGGTATTTTAGATAACCAATTTATTAAAAAGATTCAAGTTCAAGTAAATTTAACCTTAGTTTTTGGTTTTGAACCCCTAAATTACTAGTAAAAATTAGCTTAAAATTGGTTAAGCCAAAAATACTAATAGATTCACATATGCGGCACTTGACTCCCTGGTACTTGACACTTTGTCAAGTACCAGGGAGTCAAGTTTAAGGGAGTCAAACTTACCACAGTAGCCGTCTCCTGGGCCTGCTTGGGCCCCCTTCTAGCTTGCTCTCTCAATTATGAGAAAGCTCATGCATCTGCCCGCTCCCTCCTCCACACAGGCACTGTGGCAATGCACTCTATCCCTGGTCTCTGTCCTGGGTATGCTTCCAAAGACCTGTATTCCTTCCTCTTGGACTTTTGTCTTCCCCTGCGCTGATGGAATCAATGTATACTATTGGTGTGCTAGTTAACCAGTCTATCCAACCCTCCTTGGTTCATCATCAATTAATGCTAGGATCTCATAACCAACTTTTGACTGCTGTAGCCACCACTATCTTAAACACCCAGCACAAAATATGGCTTATCAAGAATGGTTTCATAGCCTCTTTGTGTGTTTTTCAGATAACCAGCGCAACTACTGGCTTCCCAGAAGTACTTAACCTTGTTGTTAAACTCCCTTTGATCCTTGCTCCGTGGATATGTTAAGGATTGACTGTACAAACTGGATTATCACCAAGCTACATGGTGTGGACAGATAAAAGCAACCCTTCTAAAGTATTGCCAGGATTTTGAGACTTTGGTTACCAAGCTCAACCAATTTTGAGAACATGTTAATTCTCAACTCAAGTTGGTTGGGACCCACGTCAATAATTGGAGCCACCATATGCACCACCAATATGATCTGGATAAGGCTGCATTAGGAGACACTCTGTATCAAGTACAAAACTATGTTGATGATAGAGTAGCTTCCATTGAAGTGACTCCTCCTGCTCCTGCTATGGAGGCCCCGTCAGTCTTTGAAGATAAGTATGGGAAGCCATACCTAACTCAAAGTTACTAACCAATGACAATCTTCTGTTCCAAAACCTCCTCCAGTAGAGCCTATGTCTGCTCCTTGTATTGCCTTGATAACCAACCAAGTAGCTACCTTGCAAGGAGAGATTGAGTATTTGAGACAATGCCTCTCTGACCCTGATGATTTGTCCTCAGACTCTGATGGAAAAAGGGAGGCTGAGATCACTGTTACTCCTACCCCTAGCAAACATGGGTGATGCCCTGGCTTGGAAGCCCAATCCCACATCAACTGTGCCCTTGTCTTGGATCAGCTAGCAGAAGTAACAAATGATATTGCAGATAGGCAAGATGCACTGAAAAGGGAGGTACAGAACCTATATTGCTTGACTGAGACAATAAATGGACATGTTACCCCTTTGACTGCTTCAACAACTTAACTGACCACTTGCCTCAATGGGATTGCTGGTACTCTATTGCTGCAACAGATTAATATTGATGAATTTGGAGCTGCTACTGCTTGAGATATTAGTGGACAGAACAGCTCTACCCTGGAGACCCTAGAGAAAATTCTTCAACTCCTCTGGGCTAGACAGCCTGCTGCTGAATCTGAGTTTGAGGGCAATATTCACATCAATGTCCTCAACCCAGATGACAACAGCCAATCCACCTCCTTGTCCATTGACCTCAATTATAAGTCTTTGTTCAAGCAGATATTTGGCCCTAAAACCTCTACCATTGCTGCCTTTCTGAAAATTTACAAGACATCAATGCACATGACCACTGATAAACTTAAGAAGGAACATATTATTACCTGCCTGCATCCCACATGCCAAGAAGTTGTGGTCCCTAAACTCCCTTCTATTGTCACTTGGGATGACATGAAGCGACTTCTAATTAAAGAGTTTGGAGGAGATCTTAGCTTGGAAGTCAAGAAGGATGTGTTTATGCATATTGTATATAAGCCCAAAGAAACCTTGACTGAGTTTTCCAATTGTTTCTACATTTAAGGACAACAGTTAATCACAAGTCATCAATTAACTCCCCGGGAAGCATACACAGCATGTTCAAACGCTTTGAAGGTGAACCAACTCCTATGTCTACACTTCAAGGCCCACAAAGCTTCTCTTAATTTAATGAAGATTATCAAGACCCTACTGCAGGACATGCACTTGACCCATGGGGGTACCATTGTACGTGAAAATAAGGCCAACAATGCAGGAACCACCTCCTGCACTCCGCGCATTATGACCCTAGGCTCAAGTGGGCAGTCTAAGAGGCAAGGATATCACAATTGTGGTCAAATAGGGCACCTCTCATATACCTGTACCAACCCTTGGGTAGAAGGTTGTGATCCAAAAGAGCAGGCGGGAAAAGAGAGGTCAGCTTAGAGGCAGAGACGCTCTCTGCTGACCAATCCCCTGTCTTATCCTGATCACCCTTCTGACAAGGAATCTTCCCCCTTGACTGGCCCAACTATCCTTCACTTGTTCCATAACCTTTCTAGTGATTCTGAACCCAAAGACTCTGACTGCAATGAGTCTGATGGTTATGGCTACTCTGTGCTGGCAGTCCTGGAGACAGTTTCTGTCCCTTACAAGCTTTGTTCCGGGAAAACCACAACTACAGCTTGCCCATCTGCAAATGAAGCTAAGGCTTTAGTGGCTTGTCCTTAATTATCTCAGGATCATTGTCCCCCTGTCTTGGTAGATTCCTCTGAAGAGGCTGCTGAACTAGCAGAAGCTTTCTTTCTGAATGTGACTGTATCTCTCCCTTTGCAGACTGTGTATAAGAAATTTCCTGTCTTACAATACATGCTGGCTAAATGGGAGAAAGAATTGGAGGCAGCTCAGGATGTGCTGCTGTCTTATCTCCCTTTGGGAAAGATACTACTCGTGTGGAAGTATCAATCCAAAAGGTTAAGATCAAGGCTATCTTGGACAAGGGCTTTCCAGTCAATGTGGTATTGTCCAAGTTAATAAAAAACTTAAGCTGACTCCCAACCTCAAATACACTCAATCATATGGTACAGCTGACATGGCTCAAACTTGAGCCATTGGTGCTTACTCTGCCCTGCCAATGAGGTTTGGGAAGCTTCTTATTGCATCCCCTGCAGTTGTCCTCAAAAACAAAAGTTACAATCTACTGGTTAGTACATAGTTCCTTTGAGAGTACTATGGAATTGTGAACCTTTGGGATGGGTACCTATTGCTCTTAGGGTATGTGATCCCTCCATTCTTTGAAGAACCCCATGTTTCCCAGGAAAACATCTTAAAACTTACATGCTTGAGTACCCCACTGGTATCTTCTCACTCAAGTATAGGACTCACTCCTCCAATATGTGTTCCCCTCCTCCTTCCTGCCCTGCAAAGGAAGATGTTCCTCTTCTT
Source organism: Entomophthora muscae (assembly GCA_014839935.2). NCBI lineage: Eukaryota > Fungi > Entomophthoromycota > Entomophthoromycetes > Entomophthorales > Entomophthoraceae > Entomophthora > Entomophthora muscae. The sequence continues at coordinate 227,312 of QTSX02002962.1, forward strand.
TCCCCTGCATCTATCACCATCCTTCCTGGCTCCCAAGTGATTATATACTCCCAGATATCCTACAAACTACCTCAAAATCCTTTCTGGAGCTATATTCATCTGATTTATTAAGCCGTAAAGAGCCTCAGTTATGCCCTGGGATTTTGGAACGGACTCATAAAGAGCCTGTGCAGTTGTTGTTGACAAGCCTGACTGCCCTGCTTATGCAGGTGACCAAGGTCCAGGTTGTTTGGCATGGCTGTATATTAGGTTCAGAGGAAGTGGCCTCCCTCTACCCCTTTGGAACTTTTAGCAATTTCAACTTGCCTGAAGGAGACCCTCAGGTTCTCTCCCTGTTCACTGCTGTAGACTTCCCACAACTGTCACCCATTCAACAAAAAGATGTTATGGAACTACTAGACCAGTTTAAGGATATCTTTGCCTCTGGACCCACCAACTATGGTCTATCAAAGGGGGTTATCCACCAGATAGATATGGGTGATGCCCCACCCTTTTGTGCCAAACCTTACCGCTGCAGCAGGGTAGAAAATGTGCAGGTCTCTGAGGAACTTGAGAATCTCTTAGACGCTGGGCTAATAGCTCCCTATCAATTTCCTTTGGCCTCCACATTGTTGATCCTCAAAAAGAAGGATGGAGGCCACCACATTCTGATTGATTATTACTGCCTGAACTTGCTCACCAAAAAGGACTATTATCCTCTGCCTAGAATTGATGATGCACTTAGAAGATTAGGGGGATCAAAGTTTTTCTCAGATATGGATCTAGCATCCAGATACTAGAAGGTCCACTTGTCTCCTAAAAATAGAGAAAAGGCTGTGCTTATCACCTCAGATGGTCTTTTTGAACCCACTTGCATGCCCCAAGGGCTCTGCAACGCCCCAGCTACATTTCAAAGGGCTATGGACTCCATCTTACAAGATCTGAAACTCTCCTGCGTCCTTGTATACCTTGATAATATTACTGTATTCAGCTCCACCTTTACCAAAAATTTGGACCACCTCAAAGCTGTCTTCCTCAAAATTTGAGAGGAAGGCTTGAAACTCAAACTCTCTAAATGCTCCTTTTTCAAGGAGTAACTTGAATTCTTGGGCCACAAGGTCACCCAAACTGGAATACACCCTATGGATAATAAGGTAGAAGCAATTAAAAAAGATGCTGCTCCCATAAATCTATAAGAGGTCCAAGTTTTTCTTGGTATGATGGGGCGCTATTGAAAAATTCATCCCTTATTTTGCTGAACTAAGCAAACCCCTCGTCCAGCTCCTTTGCAACATACCCTTTGAGTCAACTGACAGCCAGCAACAAGCATTCAAAGCGTTTAAGGCCAAGCTCAAAGAGGCCCTTATCTTAGTCTACCCTGATTAAAATAAAAAGTATATCTTCTATACTGACGCAAGCAGAGTAGCTGTGGGTGCCATCTTAGCCCAGCTTGACAACAAAGGCGTGGATTACCTGTAGCCTACTCTTCACGGGTCCTCAATAAACACAAGAAAAACTACAACGTCACTGAAAAGGAATGCCTGGCGGTGTTGCATGTGGTAAAGCAATTCAGGCACTACATTTATGGGACCCACTTCACTGTGGTCACCAACCACTCCTCCCTTAAATAGCTGCAGCAATTAAAGGAGCCCAAAGGTGGAATAGCTTGTTGGGCCCTACACCTGCAAGGATATGATTTCACTGTAGTGCATTGCCCTGGGGTGCAACATTAAAATGCTGACGGTTTGTCAAGAATGTCCCTACTAGCCATCCATTCTGCTGACACTGATTGTCTATACAAATTAATAGGGTACCCTGACTCCTGGACCACTGAGCCAGAAGACATTTGTTTGGCACTGCAATCCCTATCAATGGATACTGTGATTTGAGATAGACAACTCTTCAAGAAAGTCAACAACACTTTTCTGCCCTACGTCTGACTTAGCATGAGGGTTGCCATCATTCTCCAAGCCCATATTGACACAGGACACGGAGGCATAGCAAAAATCTATGGCTGGCTGTATAAGAACTTCTACTGGGAGAATATGTGTCTGCTAATTCCTGACGTCCTTGCCTCCTGTCATTCTTGTCAGCTCCAACGCCCCCAACCTTCACAACACCTTTCAGGCTCATCCCTCCTAAGCATGCCTTTCACACTGTGAGTATTGATGCTGTTGGGCTTTTCCCTTGGTCTAGGTCTGGGTGTTGATTCATCTTGATAGCTGTCAACCACTTTAGCAAATGGGTTGAAGCCAGAGCAATAAAAGATAAAATTGCCAAGACCACTGCTAATTTCTTGTTGCAAGATATCTTCTACCATCATGGTTGCCCTAAAGTCTTGCTTTCTGACAATGGCCAACTTTAATGCTCGCCTCATAACGTCCATTGTAGAAGCTATGGGTACACATCAATCCTTCTCTGCACCGTATAACCCATCAACCAATGGGACTGTGAAACAAGCAAACTCCACCCTTGTGTCCATCATGAGGAAGCTTACCCTCTCTGATGCTGCTAACTGGGATATGTTCCTCCCTGCTGCCCTCTTTGTGTATAAACTCAGCAGACATCAGGTGACTGGCCAGTCTCCCTTTGCCATGCTGTACAGACAAGAGGCCACTACCCCCTCAATCTTGGGACCCCTGTTGATCAAGGTTAACGCCTCTGCTAATTCTGAAGCTCATGTCAAAGATTTAAATCCACTGCCACCCTTGGCCTTGGATTGAACTGTTTTTCCTTGCAGCACCAAGAAAAGAACAAAAATAACAGCCAAGCTACTAAATTCTCCAGAAGATTTAGCACATACTGTTGATGAGAGATTTTTTCTGGCGTACCCTGCATATCCCCCAGCTTTAGTTGTCCTGGCCTGTGAAGAAACGCTGATTAATTTTTGATTGTTTTTGTCATGGTGTTGTCCTCTCTTAAAAATTATCAGAAACACTCAATCAAATGATTCCACATCAATAACCAGAAAATCAAGTGAATCTTAAATGCCTGGGATGGTCTCTAGCCAATCAGGTGGAGCCTCAGAAATCAATCTGAAACCTTCCAGTGCCCCTGGTCTTGTTCAGCAAAATTTCTCTTCCTGCCAATCAGATGCAAGCCAAAGTAGTCATGTGGTCATTTCTTAACAATTCTCCCCTTTTAACAATGCCAGGGAACTTTGTGTCCCCTGCTTGTCAATTTTCAAAATTATTAAACCTGGAAACAGTTACTTTCAAACTTTGTCATTATTTTGTAGACTCTTTTGGAGTCTTCTTTAATCTCTGAACAAAGTGTTAGTCATTTTCCATCCCAAACCTTACCTTTACGCTGTCCGCTCATACCTGGTCATATTTCTAAAGCCCTGTAACTTGGGCCTTTCACTTAATTGTTATGCCTGTAGTTTACGCTTTCAAATTTACAGTTCAAACCCAAGAATTAACTTTTATTCTCTTATAAATTCTATTTTCATCTGAAGTTTTTCCTTAATTTCATTGGTTTCAAGTCCTCTTTTGCTTCTGCGCCTGCCCAAGCCATCCAAGACCATTGCCAAGCATTTCTAACGCTTCCTGATGCTCCCTGCCGGTTTCTCCTTGTGGCCAGCCATACAGTACCCAATTTTACCAATTTTAGGATCAAAAATTGCACCCAAAAATTTAGAGTCTTCTGTGGATTGCTATTATGATCTTCCCTATTTTTAAATTTATGGTGTTTACTTTGGCTCCTTTTGTGCTTCTTCTCTGGACAACTTCCCCCTACCTATGGTCGCAATTTTCTACTTCTGCTTGCCTTGTGGGGAACAATCTCTCAAGTCTCCTGCAC